>JAOQMQ010093350.1:0-16665 GCA_027563845.1 Erythroxylum subrotundum | reverse complement strand
GCCTAAAAATCCAAAGCATAAAATTGATGTATTCTTACAACCATTGATATCTGAATTGCAGCATCTTTGGGAATATGGTGTTTAGACATATGATGTGTCTCTGAAACAGAATTTTGTGTTGAGAGCGGCGTTGATATAGACCATTAGTGGTTTTCTGGCATATGCCATGTTGTCTGGATGAAGCACAACAAGAAATTGGCTTATCCTTATTGTGGCAATAATTCTGATGCTTTTTATCTTCTAAACGAGGGCAAAACATATTGGTTTGACAATCACAAAAAATTTCTTCGTCCAGATCTTCCGTTTAGAAGCAATAAACAAAATTTCATTAAGAATAGGATGACAAAAACACCTCCTCCCCCTCACAAAGCTGGTGAAGAGATTTTGTAGAAGGTTAAGGAATTAAGCTTGCTAAAAGTTACAGAAAGCTGATGAAGTAAATACAAGCATTAGTAAAAACTTTGATTGGAGAAAAAAAGCATCTTTTGGGATTTGTCATATTACAAAACTAATTTGATACGTCATAATCTAGATGTGATGCATATTGAAAAAAATATTTTTGACAATTTTTTCAATACCATAATGAACATTGAAGGGAGGACAAAAGACAATGCAAAATCACGAGCTGATTTGCAACTTTTTTGTAGAAGGAATGAGTTACATAAAGATCTTCGCACCGGTAAATATCCGAAAGCATGTTACACTCTGGATAAAAACAAAAGGAAATTTTGCTTGAATGATTGAAAAGTCCAAAGTTTCCTAATAGTTATGTTTCAAACTGGGCAAAGTGTGTGAACTTGAGGAAGTACAAATTATTTGGGATGAAATGTCATGATTGTCATGTGTTTATGCAAGGGCTAATTCCAATTGCATTTTGAGAGTTGCTATCAAATAAGGTTTGGGAAGTAATAACATAATTAAGTTTGTTTTTCAAAAGTTTAACATCATCTGAAATCAAGTTGGCTGAAATGGAAAAACTAGAAAGGGAAATTCCAGTAATTTTATGCAAGTTAGAAGGGATTTTTCCTCCAAGCTTCTTTTTGACTATATGGAGCATCTATCTGTGCATTTAGCACAGGAGGCAAAACTATCTGTTCCAGATCAATATCGATGGATGTGTCCGTTTGAGAGGTAATTTAACAAAAATGATTGTAATTTAAGTAATAACATGTTTTAACTATTAAATTGTAATAACCATATTCTGTAATACAGGTGTTTGCATCACTTGAAGAAAAATGTCAAAAACAAGGCTAGAGTTGAAGGTTCAATATGTAATGCTTATTTAGTGGAGGAAGCTAGTACATTTTGTTTACATTATTTTGAGCCGCATGTTCACACAAGAGAAATAAAAGTTCCTCGTAATGACGATGAGGGAGGAACGAGTGATGCTGATGAAAACTTATCTATTTTCACATATCCTGGACAAACATATGGACCCAATAAGAAGAATGTTAACAGAGAAAGAAATTGAGACTATCCATGGTTACATTTTATTGAAATGTCAAGAGGTTCAACCTTTCGTGCAGTAAGTTGAAAACGATTATTTGGGTTTTGAAATTTTGTGTTGTTCATAACTGAAATACATAATAATGTTTTTAGATTATACGAGGAATTGTTACGCGAGCTAATGTCAGACAAAACACAAGATGATATAAATAAAGAAGTTAGAAGACACTTTCCTCGATGGTTCAAAAAATATGTAAGTTTTCACTTACAAATATTCAAATGATTGAATTATAAGATTTAAGTGTTCAAATGACATTATACTCTTTGATATGATAATTTCTTTTATGTAGGCCTTAGAAAATCCAATAGAGAACAAGTTCATATGTGATCTTGCAAAGGGACCTCTATGAACTATTAAATTGTATCCATTGTATTTCGTTAATGGATATAAATATCATACAGAATATCATGGTCATAGTATGACAACAATAAATAGTGGAGTTTACATACAGGGAGAATTGATGGATTACTATGGTAAAATTATTGAGATACTTGAAATTGAGTATCCTGTATTGCCAATAAAGCGAAATGTGATATTTAAGTGTGACTGGTTTGATCTGACTCCAAATGTTGGCACAAAAGTGTATAGCCAATACAATCTAGTTGAAATCAACAACAGAAGAAGATCGAGACAATTTGAACCTTTCGTATTGGTAGTGCAGGCGAAACAAATGTGTTATGACCCTTTTTTCAGCTTACGACGAGATAAGTCATATTGGTTGGCTGCTTACAAAGTTAAACCTAGAGGTGTTTTTGAATCACATGGAAAAGGAGAACAGAGAATTGAAAGTGAAGCATTTCAGGAAGATGTTTATGAAATAAATGCATCTGTGACATATGACGATAATGAACCTTTGAACAATCCATCTAACGAATATGTTGAAATTTCATCTGGAGAGGATGACGAGGGCCAAAGATCTGAAGAGAAGCCAGAGTTTGATTCTTATTCTTCAGAAAAGAAAAAGATAATTGTAATTTACAATTAAATGATGATAGCGATTAATTTATGTTTGTAATTAAATATTATATCCAACAAAACAATTATTTCCTTTTCAGTATATTGTGTAAAATATTGAATTTAAATTATTAATCAAAGAATGTCGACATGGCTACTAGTTCCGGATGGTATTAATTCATTCCATTGGGAGGAATGTGGCAAAATTTTCCCTACTAAAGGAATAAACAATGCAGGAAAAATCTCCACTTCATACACTAATGATCATTTGCCTTCCATGGTCGATCTTCTGCTTCAAGGTGTTTAGTATCATCTGAACAACGTCACTTTCCTTATTATGTACATCTCATTTCCTTTGTGAAGTTATTATATACATTCACATTTGATGGTATATACTACATGTTGTTTTAAGCTTCCTTAAATCTCGAAGATGACATGTATGCCCATGGAGGCACGAGCGATGTCACAACGGTCCATAAAGGATTAGGAAAATCGGTTCTTTTAAAAAATTCGTCAATTCCAAAGACCTCTTCTGGACATTCACGTATGCATGTCACTCCAATTTTGGTTCGTTTAACAGTTTTCTAATATGACAATATCTAAGTTCTATACTGATTATGTTTTAGGTAAACCATTTCGTATTGGCAGTTCATCTGGAGAGTTTGTCTTCCATACTAAATATGGCGACTCATTCACTGTATCCTCTATAAGTTTAGCTATAGCGGAAACGTTGTTGCAAAAAGGTGTTCAAAACCCTACACCTGAGGGAAGAACTATCATTGTTTCAATTGGTGCATTTGAACATGTCAGGACCCTTCTCGGGAATCCAGACATTGGGGACTCATTTATCTTTACCGACTCTCATGTCACTTGAAATCCAAGAAATAATTATATCATTGTCATTTATCGATGTCATTATTGTTGTATCTGTAAGAATTTGTCAAACAACCTCCCTAATAGTTAGGGGTTAAGCTGCGTACTATTGAGTGTAGACTGTTATTGTTCTTGTTTTATGGTTGTAACAATTGTTAATGATCGGCTCTCGTTTAATCTTAAGATTAATCCCTTGGAAATCGAGTCAAAAATTTAATTCCAAGGATTGCAATATAAGATGCAACCTCGGGTCGTCTCACTTAATCGGAACCTAGCGAAAAAGGTCTAAGCTAGCCTAATTGTCAAAGATGCAAACTAAGTTGATAAAAAAGGGGGTTTTGATGATTGGTAGAAATCAAGAAAATTAAACTAATTGAAAGAAAAATGTATAAGAATATATTTTTGGATTTTTGGGAAATTAAAAGTGAAAACTCAAATAATGATCAATTATGATAAAAATCTTCTTGAAAACGAGCTTTGGCTATCCTAGTTCAAAACTAATCTTTCGGGAGTGACATTCACTAAGTTTTTTAATAATAAACCTTAAAGAACTCTTTAAGTCCAAGGTTTTAATCAATGAACTCCATTTCTTAGAACCTTGTTAAATGCATCTTAGTGTGTGAAATGGATAAGTTAATGCAAGTGGTCAAATTGGATCAAATATAATCTCAATATCAAACACAACTAGGCAGATAAAAGAAGATTATCACAATCACCAAGAAGACATATATGAAACTTCATATATTAAGCATCAAAGTTCTACATAAACAAATCCATAACACAAGGCATTGTTCAACACTTGATTAAACTCTAATCAAGCTAATCAAACTACACGGCCATAAACCCTAACTCAGAAATTTACAACTATGCAGTTAAACTTGACAATGTAAAACAACTCCCCTTTGAAGCCCATTGAACTCAAGCCATCGCTACATCTTCAAGAGGAAATGGTGATTCAGCCGTGCATGACTTCAGAAATCCTCACAACCACAAGAGCTCTGATGTCACCCATGGTAGCAGTAGTGGCAGACGACAAAGTCGACAGTGAAGGTAGTCGGATTTTATGGATGAAGGTTGATGGTGAGAGGGAATGATCGCGTGGTGTCGACCAAGAGTCTCCTTCCTTCTGCTCTGTAATATCTGTATCTCGTCTAACCTAATTTGGCATGAATTTAAAATTAGGGTTACGGGCCGGGTCAGAACAATGAGAGAATTTTTTCAATTTTAGTCCGGGTTCCCGACAGTTTGCCGCGGCGACAGGCAAGTTGCGCCGCGGCATATGCTTTCTGGATCGTTAGCAACGGCGAGCTTTTCCTCCATATTACGCCGCAACGTGCGTCCTAAAGCTCACGTCCTCATGTTGACTCCCTTGACTCTTTTATTCCTTGAGGTTCCTACAATCAAAAATAGCAATTTGCAGCATCAATTGTCCTTAGAAAAATTTATAATGCAATTAATGTCAATTTGTAACAATTTTTACTATCAAATTGCATAAAATATAAGCACACACTCAAGGACTAATTTAAACACAAAATCAAGAATTAAGAGTCAAAAAGTGTATTAAAAACTATAAAAGTGTCGCCAATTTATATAATAAACTTGGGCTCAATCAAATTCCCCCACACTTAATCCTTTGTACTTCTGGACAAAGTTTATAAGAGTCAAAAGGACACAAGTGTAAAAGAAAAAATTCCGACCATGCTCAAAACAATAATAGGAAATTGGCAAAAATCACTTTCTCAGAAATCAACCAAAGCATACTGAAAGAGTGCTAAGAAAATAAACACTAAAAGGATTTAATCTAAGAGATCGAACAAAAGAGATTTCACTCAAGGTAAAGTGTTTGCTCTCATCTCACCTGTATTTAGGGATATTTTCACTCTAAATCTGCTTAATCCATTCTTTACCATAAGCTTGTGACAGTCCTATTTCTCCACTACAAGAACTATAATTTTGAAAATCAAGAGGACTTTTCAGGGTTGTAATGTGCGGAAGGCTAGATGAAATGGATGGAATGAATGAAGAAAGAAATAGTATGAATACATGCACTACCATTATTAAATGGATGTCAACAGTGAAACAAAATTGACACAATAATGACACTTTTTTTATGAAAAACATATAACACATACATAAATATAATTGAAACTGCTTGTAATTATTCCCCTTTTTTTCTTTTTTTGTTCCGTTTTGGAACAATTTTTTTATATGAAAATGTAAATTAAACTATTGACACCATATAAGGATGCGTGCATGTGCTCATAAATAATGGCTCAAGGGGCTAGCAAGGGGTAAGTGTTTGTGGGACTGTGTCTGGGTAAAAGGGTGTAGAAAGAATGCCTCTATCATATTAACAAAATTCTAGTTCATAAAGCTTTGATTAAGGACTGAAACAAGTTCTAGAGAGAAATGAAATAAACAGATACATACAAAGATTGAAGAAAAATCAGGCCCAAATATCCTTCCAACAAGGGTAATATCTCAATGAACAATCTCAAGTCTTAAAAACCTAAAGTGCTACTTTGTTAACATGCCTTCATTTACTTTGTGTTGAAAACATCGAAAGTAAAATTAACCAATACCGACTATCATTAAAAGAATGGGAGGTATTTTTCAAAAACTCAAGTATCACTTTGAAACTTATAAATTCGTTGAGAAACAAGAGTTACAAGAGTCGAGTGTGGAAGAAGTTTGAATGGAGACAAAATTTCTCAATAAAATTCATTTCTGCAAAAGGTGTGACGCCGCGGCAAAAACAACGCGTGCCGCGACGACCTGCATATTTACCATCTTTGTCGCGACGAAAAACAACAAAACTAAAATTCACAATCTCCAAGTTTAAAAATTTATAACATTATGCATGATTGACTAACACTAACATATAAATTGTCAATTTGGAGCACAACAAGAGTAAAAGCTCCCCCACACTTGATCAATACATTGTCCTCAATGAAAACGAAGCAAAAGTAGAGAAAGCACGAGAGTAAAAAGAAAAGGTGCAGAAACGGTAAAAGATAAGCACTGGTTGTATATAATTGGTGCAAAAAAAATGTGGCATTACAAAATGAGTTCAAGAGCCAACTAACTAACTGAAACGAAATAAAGACAACAAAAGGAAAAGAAAAATGCAGAAAGTAAGGCCGGAACTATTCCATCGGATGATCAGTCAGAGCATTAGTGGGGGCGGGCTCCGAGGTGCCGGCACCGTCAAAGGTATCGCCGTCCTCCGGAGGAAGTGGGAAGCGCAGGTGCGTGGCAAGGAGTGCATATATCCGCCGACGATACTGGCGATCCTGCTCCAAACGGGCTTCCTTACAGAGAATGGTTGCTTGAAGGAGGTCCACGTGGTGAGAGAGTGTCGGTAAGGCCAGGGTCTCAGGAGGGGCGGGGGTGGAAGAGACGTCCTCGCGAGGCAAAGCCTCGAAATAAGCAACAGGAGGGGTAGGGATAGGAGAAGGTGGTGGGGTGGAATGGGGAGGGGGTGGGGGAGGTTGGAGGCGGGGTTGCTTAAGGCGAACGTAACAGAAAAGGGGGGCCGGTTCGAAGTAACTATCATTATCATATTCGGGACCCGATGGGCTCGGAATAGGTCGGTGATGAGATGGGGAAAGATGATGGAATGGGTGAGTGTGTTTGTGAGAATGGATTGGCGGAGGGCGGAAGCTATAGTGTGAGCGATGTCGACCAGCCGGCCAACCATGTGGAGGTAGATGTAGAGGGCTTGTTCAGTTGTAATGAAGGCAAGGTGAGTGGTAGGGAGGATGTTGTTGCTAACGAGATGCAACCAAAGACGGGCTTCTAGGCGGAGGTCGGAACGTCTAATATAGCGTTGGGAACTGCGGGGTTGATGCCATTCGGCACCCTCAGGACAGAGGGTACGAAGGACATCGTCCCACGGGTAGGCGTGGATGAGTTGTTCAAAATGGCAGCTAGGGGTAGGAGGAAGGTTGTAGTGTTGTGGAAGCGGGTATGTGTGTAGAAATGACGGACAAACTTGTCATTTCCCTGGTCCCTAGGCTGGACTAAGCCGGTGAGCTGGGATTGGACAAGTTGGCGGACGAAAGGGTTGTTGTGGGGAGAAAGAGGAAAAGGCTACTCCCGAATAAACGGCCTGGCATTTATTTTTGCAGCCAGGTCAGTGTACTCGGGATCAACCGGAGGGGAAGACGGGGCAGAGGGAGTGGGAGAAGTGGGTGGACGAGAAGATCAGGAAGGATGGGAGGAGGGAGAGGGTTCGGAAGAACTGGATGAGAGGGAGAAACTGGAAGAGGAGGTGGGAGGGGTTAGGGTTGTGTTTTTAGTCAGGGGCATTTTCCTGCATAAAACAAACATAAAAAGGTTAAAACAATCGGACTAAAAGGAAACTTGCCGCGGCGAAAGGTCCGGCACCGCGACGAACTCTATGCATATTACGCCGCGGAGAACTATGGGTTGCCGCGGCGACCTATAATAGTCATGCCGCGGCGAAGCCTAAAAATCTACCACGCCACGGCGAAGGAATTGTCTTCGCCGCAGCGAACTAACCCTAAACGACAGGAATTGAAACGAAATGGAAACAATGAAGGAAAGGACACTTACGAAACGAGGGGGTAAAGACGAAAAGACGATGATGAGGCAAGCTAGCTTCGTGCAATGGGTGTTGAAGGAGGCCGAAAATGAAGATGAGGAGCGATTCCGAGGAGAGAGCCGCGGTGTATGAGGAAATCGATGAAATGAAGGTGGAAGAGGAAGAAAGGCGAGTCAGGTGTTTAGAAAGAGAAGGGATGTGAAATGACAAAAAGGGCTCTGGGTAAAAGAAAAATCCGGAGAACAATAAGGATAAAACAAAAATTTCACGAGGAAAAATTCGTGCAGAAGGGATGTCGCCACGGCGAACAAATTAAGTGGCGCCGCGGCGATATTTTGTGAAGAGTAGTGCTGCGACGAAACGATGAATTCACACCTCGGCGTATGATACCATACCGTGGCGAAATTTTCCTTAAACACGAAAGGAAAAAAAATATAACAAGTTCTAATGGATCTTGAACTCAAATGCAATCCTTTCATGACAAAATAACATGCAATGCACCATCTACACCAATTTCTTTCAACATGCAAGATGTATCATGCATCTACAAAGATTCAGGATTCAAAGGAAAATTAAATTATTGAAACAACTAAACTTACATCCTACTAAGCTAAACCTAATCCTATAGATTAAGTTTCTCCCCCACACTTAGTCAATATACCCATGCTCAACAATATCATTCCATTTCCAATCAATATGCACAAATATATTGCAAGTGAAAGAAGAGAAACAACCTAGTGCTTAAGGTGGGTCTTTTAGCTCCTGATGGACGTCTGGCTTGTACCCATGCCTCGGCGAGGTAGCCTGACTTCTTTCTAGCTTCATGCCAACGTCCACACTCCGTGATTCACCTAAAACATCAGTAACAAAAAATCTCTCCAAGGAATCATTAGTCAAGGGATTCATAGCTCGTTCAAAGTTAATACATGCATCGTCATCAACCATATTAAGCATATTAACTCCTAAAAGTGAATAGTCCTCATGGGGGTGCTTCATAGCTTCATACATATTGAAGCTTACCTGTTGATCACCTACCTCCATGGTTATATTACCTTCTTTCATGCTGATCATGGTACTAGCTGTTCTCAAGAAAGGTCGCTCGAGAATTAAAGAAGTATCCTGCACAACTTCAGAAGACATATCAAGTACGTAAAAATTAGCAAGAAATACCAAACCTTTTACCTGGACCAGGATGTCTTCAATAATGCCTACAGGATGCCTAAACGATCTATTAGCTAATTGTAACACAACAGATGTGGGCTTTAGACTCTTTACCCCTAAGGGTTGATAGACAGACTTTGGCATCACATTAATTGCGGCCCCTAGATCTAACAAAGCTCTTCCTATAGTTACCTTCCCTATAGTGCATGGAATGGTGAAACATCCAGGGTCTTGACATTTCACAAGTATTTGAGGTTTGAACAAGGCTGACACATTAGAACTCACTTGGACTCTCTCATTGGGCCTAAACTTTCTCTTGTTTGTGCACAATTCCTTAAGGTATTTAGCATAGGCCGGGACTCTTTTCACTAAATCAAATAAGGGAACATTCACCTCGGCTTTTCCAAACAAATCAATGATATCTTTTTCATGCTTAAACTCATTCATACACTTGCTCATTAAATATGAATTTGGAAAAGGAAGGTCTTGAAGATTTACCTCCTTACCTTTGGTTTCATGCTTGCTTGATTCTCCATGCTCAACTTTGTTTTTGGAAATCTCTAAAGTAGCTTCCTTGTTCTTTGATGCAATCTTCCCTTCTTTCAATAATGATTCTTCCTTGACACTTTCGAATTTCTTGATTCTTTCCTTTGATAGAGGTGCTTCTTCATTCTCAATCCCCTCATCACATGCTTCCTCTTCTTGATCATTAAACCTCACTTGTTTCCCACTTCGGAGAGCGATTGCATTGAGGCTTTTTGGATTCATCACAGTGTTAGAAGGAATTGTTCCACTGCTTCTCGCTTGGTTCTCACTCATGTTGTTAGACAACTAAGTGACATATGAGTTAATATTTTCTGCTTTGGTCTCCCATTGTTCCATTCTTTTCTCCAAAACATTGAACTGAGCAGCGATTTTCGAAGAATCCTGCTGAATAAGATTTGCTATGGCATTGAATTGGTTATTGTTAGAATTCCTCTCTTCCTTCATCAAAGTCATCATATTGTGAAGCAATTGATTGGTGTCCTCTTTGTCGGGGCTGTCAGAGCTTGTTGATGGTTGGGGAACTGGTTATTGGAAGTTCTAGCTCCTCCTCCTTGTTGAAATCTATTCGGAGCTCTGCCCTCTTCATTTCTCCAACTGAATCTAGGATTAGCCTTCCATCCCTCATTATAAGTATTGGAGTATGGATCCCACTTCTAATTTGTCCTTCCTAGGTACACTTTCGACACCTCTTCATACCGTCCTGGGCATACACTCGATATGTGCATTATCGACCCACAAGTATCACAACTGGGTGCGGTAAGATCCATTGAAGATGATGGGCGATGCACATTCAGGTTCTTCAATTCGGCAATGATGAAAGATAGTTGCGATGTTATCCTATTTTCCAATGAGTCCACTTTCGATTCTAGACTTCCCATTCTCTTAGCTTGAGCTGTTGAAGCTCTTAGTTCATGCACTCCTCTGGAATCTCTCACACTATACTATTGATGATTAAGAGCCATCTTCTTTATCAAGTCCCACGCTTCCGAAGCCGTAAGATCAATCAAAGATCCTCCAGATGCCGCATCCAGCATACCTTTCTCTTAGCTCTTCAACCCATCATAGAAGTATTGCACTAATTGCTCATCAGGAATTTGGTGATGGGGGCATCTTGACAGTAGGTCTTGGAAGCGGTTCCAATAATCATAAAGAGACTCATTATAATCTTGCTTTGCTGAATAAATCTCCTTCCTCATCGATGAAGTCCTGGAGGTTGGAAAACACTTTTCCAAGAAAGCTTTTCTCAAATTGGCCTAGCTATGATAGGCATTCGCCACATGCCTTGGGAGGCTCATGTACCACTCCCGTGCCTTTCCTTCCAGGGATAGATGAAAAACCTTCTATAGAACTTAGTCTAATGATGCTCCCACTGGCTTCATACTCTGGCAGATCATAGACAAGGATTGGAGGTGCATGTATGGATCCTCTCCTGCCAAACCATGAAATTTAGGAAAGGAATTAATCAATAAGTCTTTTACTTCAAAATTAACATCAAAATTAGGGCAAGCAGTAGTAAACGGATCATAGTTCACATCAGAAGTTATTGCTTCCCTAATAGTTCTAAGTCTTTGGTTCCCATTGTTCTCTCCTACTCTCTCATGCTTACCATTTCCTCCATTATCACCATTTCTAGGTTGGTTTGCAGGAAAGTTAGGATTTTGCATAAAAATGGGGTTCTCAGCCATGTTCTCTCTTTCTCCCGATACACTCTCACTTGTTGGTTGCCTTGATTTCTCTTCTTCAACTACCTTACTTCTCGCTTGTTCTTTCCTCTCTTTCCTAATCTTCCTTAAACGTCTCTCAATCTTAGGTTGGAAAGGAACAAGTCTAGCTTTCCGGGGCATGCACAAAAACGATTTAAATGAAAGAAATTGTAACAAAATTTACTTACAATCACACAAAATCAAATAAAAAGTGAAATGTGAAGGATGCGAGTGTATGGAGTGTAACTGTATGTATGAAGATGTGTATGTATGGAAAAATGATAAGTATGTAAAATGAAAGTATGAAAGTATGCTCTTTTGGGGTTTTCAAAATGTATTCTATGTAAAGAGAAAATTGAAAACTATACTATGGACAAGTATGAAAATTAAACTACCAAAATGAAATGTAAAAGAAAAGATTCCTATTATCAACGACAAACAAAAATGACAATGGCTAACCTAAAGAAAACCAATTGCTTGGTTCCCCGACAACGGCGCCATTTTGATCGGCTCTCGTTTAATCTTAAGATTAATCCCTTGGAAATCGAGTCAAAAATTAATTCCAAGGATTGCAATATAGGATGCAACCTCGGGTCGTCTCACTTAATCAGAACCTAGCGAAAAAGGTCTAAGCTAGCCTAATTGTTAAAGATGCAAACTAAGTTGATAAAAAGGGGGGTTTTGATCATTGGTAGAAATCAAGAAAATTAAACTAATTGAAAGAAAAATGTATAAGACTATATTTTTGGATTTTTGGGAAATTAAAAGTGAAAACTCAAACAATGGTCAAATATGATAAAATCCTCTTGAAAACGAGCTTTGGCTATCCTGGTTCAAAACTACTCTTTCAGGAGTGACATTAACTAAGTTTTTGAATAATAAACCTTAAGAACTCTTTAAGTCCAAGGTTTTAATTAATGAACTCCATTTCTTAAAACCTTGTTAAATGCATCTTAGTGTGTGAAATGGACAAGTTAATGCAAGTGGTCAAATTGGATCAAGTATAATCTCAATATCAAACACAACTAGGCAGATAAAAAAAGATTAACACAATCACCAAGAAGACATATATGAAACTTCATATATTAAGCATCAAAGTTCTACATAAACAAATCAATAACACAAGGTATTGTTCAACACTTGATTAAACTCTAATCAAGCTAATCTAACTACACGGCCATAAACTCTAACTCAGAAATTTACAACTATGCAGTTAAACTTGACAATGTAAAACAACTCCCCTTTGAAGCCCATTGAACTCAAGTCATCGTTACATCTTCAAGAGGAAATGGTGATTCAGCCGTGCATGACTCCGAAAATCCTCACAACTGCAAGAGCTCCGATGTCACCCATGGTAGCAGTAGTGACAGACGGCGAAGTCGATAGTGAAGGTAGTCGGATTTTATGGATGAAGGTTGATGGTGAGAGGGAATGATCGCGTGGTGTCGGCCGAGAGTCTCCTTCCTTCTGCTCTGTAATATCTGTATCTCGTCTAACCTAATTTGGCATGAATTTAAATGTAGGGTCGCGGGTCGGGTCAGAACAGTGAGACAATTTTTCCAATTTTTGTCCGGGTTTCTGACAGTTCGCCGCAGCAATAGGCAAGTTGCTCCGCGGCGTACGCTTTCTGGATCGTTCGCCGCGGCGAAATAATTAATTTACGCCGCGGCGAGCTTTTCCTCCATATTGCGCTACAGCGTGCGTCCTGAAGGTCACGTCCTCATGTTGACTCCTTTGACTCTTTTATTCCTTAAGGCTCCTACAATCAAAAATAGCAATTTGCAGTATCAATTGTCCTTAGAAAAATTTATAATGCAATTAATGTCAATTTGTAACAATTTTTACTATCAAATTGCATAAAATATAAGCACACACTCAATGACTAATTTAAACACAAAATCAAGAATTAAGAGTCAAAAAGTGTATTAAAAACTATAAAAGTGTCACCAATTTATATAATAAACTTGGGCTCAATCAGTTAACCTTCTAATTCAAAGTTTGTACTTGAATATTATATTCAACAAATTGCGTTATTTCTTTTTCAATATATTGTGTAAAATATTGAATTCAAATTCTTATAATTCTAGAAAATTCAATAAACAATGAATTTCAGGTAGAAATATGCCACCAAAGAGATAATGTGATATAATACGACCCAGGTTCAGACAACGATTCGGAGGTACTTACTGACAAGGTGAACCATCACACTCTATAGCTACAACTGAATCACCTCCTCCCCCTCCAGCTACTACAGTTGCAAATGACGCATCACCTGATGTTCCTCATGCTACACCATCCACCACCCCTACATCATCCACTACCCCTATATCGGATGAAGGAGATGGTCGCCAGCTTGGAGCTGAGGAACCTGATGAAAAAACTTACATAACAATTGTCAATAATATGTAAGTAAAATTACATGAAACACTATATGTTTATAATTAAGTTATAGGTTTAAATTTTTGCAAATGGTATAAAATTATTTGTTTTTATATTAGGTTGATTCCGTTTGGACCGTACTCTAGAAACATGACATCTAAATTTAAGGAGAAGATTGATCCTGATAGTTATGTATGGAAGAATATCTCTCAGGCCACAAAGGCATTTTACTTTCAGGAGTTTGAGGTACAATAAAAAATTATTTTATTTTTAACATTGATTTGTATATATTAATTAGATAAATATGATTACATTATAAGTATTTATCGAATTTTTTTCTTTTTATTTCAGAAAGAATTTTTTGGAATTTTGAATTTGACGTTGTCATACATAAAGTATGGGAGAGACGAGCACGTACACGTTATCGTGACTTTATTGATGCGATACACAAGGTTGATGTATGACCGCCTTATATTTCTAAGAAAATATGGAGTCGTTGGCAATAGTATTAGACATCACCTGAGGCAATGTCCATTTCAGAGCGTAACTCGACCAATAGACGTGGAGAATCGGGGGGAGAGAGTCTTCCCGTGCATACAGGAGGATCAAATACCCACGTTGAGCATGCAGATAGACTTGTAAGTATCTAAACTTTACACTTATATTTTAATTGTTTTACTTTGTTGTATTTTAATTTAAATTGATTTGTGAATGTTGGAATGAAAATATGTGTATTATAGATAATGATAATTGTATAAATGTCTGGTGTCATTTATGGCTGTGTTGAGTTTTTTTTTTGTTCAACAGGGGGTAAATATCATAAAAATAGAGGAAACTCTGCCAAAATTTTTATAAATTCTAGTTCACTTATAACATTTTATTCTTATGCAGGAAAAGTCTATAGACATGAGGCCTACACCCCATCAGCTCTTTTTGCACACTCATACTAAGAAGCATGACAGTGTGACATTCGTCAACACCCGATATAGAGAACTTAATGTATGTGAAATTTATGCTTTAATATTAATTCTTAATAATTATCACTTACTAATATAAACATTGCCTCCTAATAGGACCAAATACAAGAAAGCATTCAACGACAGTCTCAGCACGAATAAGCTATTGACGAGAGGCAGATATATCTTGATGCAGTGGGTGGTAGGGACCGTCGGAGAAGGATCTTCGAGCTAGGTTCATTTGCGAACATATGTTATTCGCAATCTTCCATGTCTAGTATAGCAACATCTAGTAGACGATCGCAAACCAATGAAGTCAATAAGCTTCGGGCCACAGTGCAGACATTGATGGAGTACATAGCTCAGCTGAGACATGAGGTAAATGAGTTAAAGGGGAGGAGTAGCACCTCAGAGCATCCGCGGTCACTAGGACAATAGGATTGTTGTAGTCATTTGCTTTGAATTACAAAGACTTCTTATGTACACTATAATGTTTTTATTATCAATTAAGATAATTTTAACTTTATATCACAATCAACTTTCTTTTAAACAAATTAAATATAAAAACAAATCAAAATATTATACATAGATAATTCATAATGTTGAAATTATGCATTAATTATAAGATCATGAAATAAAATTTAAAGTCGGGATTTTTTTATATAAAAATTAATTTTCTTTACCGACAAAAAATAAAAGTACGTCGGTAAAATCTACTATATTTACCGACAGAATACCATAAACTATTGGTAAAATGTAAGATATTTACCGATGGTTACTATTTGTTCTGTCGGTAATATTGATGATTTTTATAAAGAGACCAGGTAAAAAAAAGGTGGAGATTATACCCACAAAGCACGTTGAAGCTCTGGCACGAATATGTTTCCTAAACTAAAGCGTGAATATATTTCCTAAACTAACTTGGTTTCCTAATCGTTTTGAAATTCTTAAATTATGGGGCACGATGAGGACTGAATTGGGACATTGTTGCACGTTAAAAGACCTTTTTTTAAGAAGGTTTCTTAGGGTTTTATAACATGAAAAAAAAAGACATAAGAGGGAGGAGAGTTCCAACCGACATAATAGGAGGCTCTTACGTTGGAGATTGAAGGCTACGCAGTCGTTCTTCGTAAAGGAGTTATTTTAGGGTTTAGTTTGTTGTTTTTATTTTAGTTTGGATTCTAAATTTGATTAAATGAATTCTCTGAGTTTGTTGAACATGTTTAGATTTATTATTAATACTATGAATTAATTTTATTTACTAGGATTATATGCGAAAGCCTAATTGCTTGTGTGTATGTGATTTATGGCGGTTTGAATTTATTTACTTACTAGCTTGGTTGTTTATTTCATTATGTGTTTAATGCTTTTAATTGTCTGGCCAACAATTAATTGATTTGAAAGGATTAGGTAATTCTCGACGGAGATAGTTTAGTTATAGGTTCAATTGGATAAAATAACATGCATGTTGAGGATAGAAAAATACATGAATATGTATGCACTTATGAGTGGATGCCTATTTTTAATGAGTCTCAATTTAGAAACTCAAATAGACATATAGTGTTTTATTCTATTAGGATATAGGTAATAGGTTGCGATAGCAAGTATCACATACGTTAGAGTATTTGATTGACAATTATTAAAGTTCATTGATGCTTAATTAATAATGCACTAGGCCTGTTAAAGATTGATTTCAACTGCTATGATTTGCACTGCATACTTTTTTTCTGGTGTAGGAGGGAAGTGTAACGCCCCATATTAGGGGTTAGAATATTAAGAAATTTCAATGCATGGTATGCTTGGCATAATTGTGTTTTTGCTTATTTGAGCATGTACATTTTTGGACTCATACCAATATTTGTGCATGCATTCATGACATTTTGGGTATAACTGAGTTGTTAACGCTAATAAAATGTGATTTGGCAATTTTGGTAATATTTCGGGTATTTCAAAATTTTGGTGAATTATGGATTAATTGTCTTGGATTATTAAATTGGTGTATATTATTATTAATTCTGC
>JAOQMQ010093283.1:0-16678 GCA_027563845.1 Erythroxylum subrotundum | reverse complement strand
TGCCTCAAGAAACAAGTAGACGATATGAAAAAGAAAGTAACTATAGATAGATATAAGGAAATTAATCAATTAAAATAAAGGATTAATAGTCTTTCAGTAGATTTATCGAAATTTACAGAAAGTACAAAGAGGATGAATGATATGATTGGAAGTTATAGACATCCAAATGATAAAAGCGATTTAGGCTTTAATGATAGAAATACTATTCATAATAGTAATATTCTTCATAATAGGAATTTTGTTCCTAATATAAAGAAAAAGAAACAATATTCTTATTATTACTCAAAGAAAAATTGTAAGACTAGCTCCAAAGGACCCAAGAAAATATGGGTACCTAAGAAGGATATAATATATACTGCAGATCTCCTTTCTTGAAAGAAGTAACCACCACCAATGGTACTTAGACAGTGGCTGCTCGCAACAAATGATGGGCAGAAGGTCTATGTTCCTAGACCTCCAACATAAGCAAGGAGGATCAGTAACTTTTGGAGATAACCAGTAGGGCAAAATAGTTGGGATCGGTAAAATTGGTCAAGATTCATTTTCATCTATTGATAATGTTCTGCTAGTTGAAGGCTTAAAGCATAATCTAATTAGTATAAGTCAATTATGTGATTATGGTTTTGAATCAATTATGTGATTATGGTTTTGAAGTATCATTTAATCAAAATTCTTGTTTAGTCAAAAACAAGGACGGTTCCATATTCTTTTCTGCCAAGAGACGAAATAACCTCTATAAAATTAACTTAGAAGATTTAAAAAGTCAAAATATTTCATGTCTTATTTCAAAAGATGATGAAAAACTGATTTAGCATAAAAAGCTAGGTCATGTTAGTTTTAAGCATATTTTCAAGTTAGTTAGACATGATTTGGTAAGAGGTTTACCAAAGATAAGTTTTAACAAAGATTTCTTTTGTGAAAGTTTTCAAAAATGAAAACAAGTTAAAACATCTTTTTCGTCCAAAAATATTGTAACTTCGTCTAGTCCTCTAGAGCTGTTACATATAGATTTGTTTGGTCCAACCAGAACACCAAGTTTAGGTGAAAAGAAGTATAGTCTTGTAATTGTTGATGACTTCACTAGATTTTGTTAGATATTGTTTTTATCATATAAAGATGAATCTTTTAAATGTTTTGAAGCTTTATCCAAAAAGTTACAAAATGAAAAAGGAATGTCTATTACTGGAATTAGGAGTGATCTTGGTGGAGAATTTGAAAATGAAAAATTCAAAATGTTTTGTGAAGAGAATGGAATTTTTCGTAATTTCTCTGCTCCTAGAACTCCTCAACAAAATGGTGTTCTAAAAGGAAAGAACAGGACGATTCAGGAAATAGCAATGAATATGCTACGTGAAATGAATCTTCCTAAGTACTTCTAGGCAGAAGCTATAAATACAACTTGTTATATTCAAAATAGAGTATTTTTGCGACCTATTTTAAATAAAACTTCATATGAATTATGGAAGGGAAGAAAGCCAAATATTTCTTACTTTCATCCTTTTGGTTGCAAATGCACTATTTTGAATACAAAAGAAAAGTTGAATAAATTTGATTCTAAAATCAATTTAGGAATTTTTCTAGGTTATTCAATTACTTCTAAAGCTTATAGAGTTTATAATTTTGTTTCTAAATCTGTTGAAGAGTCTATGCTTGTAAAATTTGATGATGATTCTCATCTAGATAAAAAAGACGATTCTGATGATGAAACTCTATCTACTCTTTTAGTTAATAACCTAGACGATTCACCATCAGACGATCCACCTGATAAGGTAGAAGATATTTCTGAAAATATTAGCTTAAGAAAAGACTGGAAATATAAATCTTCTTACCTAGAAAACTTGATTATAGGAGAAACTTTAGAAGGAATGAGAACTAGATCTAAATTTAGAAGAGAGGCAAATGTAGCATTTGTTTCTAAATTAGAACCTAAGAAAATTGATGAAGCTCTTCAAGAAGAAGCTTGGATTTTAGCTATGCAAGAGGAGTTAAATCAATTTACAAGGAATAAAGTTTGGTCTCCAGTTCCTAAACCTCTCAATAAATCTATTATAGGAACCAGATGGGTATTCAAAAGTAAACTAGATGAATCAGGAAAAGTAAACCGTAACAAAGCTAGATTAGTAGCTCAAGGCTATAATCAACAAGAAGGAACTCCTGTAGCTAGATTAGAAGCTATTAGGATTTTCCTTGCATATGCTATTTGTCATAGTATAAAAATGTTTCAAATGGAAGTGAAAAGTGCATTTTTGAATGGTTTTATAGATGAAGAAGTTTATGTGAAACAACCCCCACGTTTTGAAGACATTGATAAACCAGATTAGGTTTATAAACTTCATAAAGCTTTGTATGGATTAAAACAAGCACCTCGTGCTTGGTATGATCGTCTGAGTTCGTTGTTGATTAAAAATGACTTTATGAGAGGTCAAGTAGATAAAACATTATTTAGAAAAAATATTTAAAATGATTTTATCGTTGTATAAATATATGTAGACGATATCATTTTTGGCGCAACTTCTAAAAAATTATGTTCAAATTTTGAAAATCTTATGAAAAGTGAATTTGAAATGAGTATATTGGGCGAATTAAAGTTCTTTCTTGGTTTGCAAATTAAACAAACTAAAGAAAAGATTTTTGTTCATTAGCAAAATTATATCAAAGAACTTTTAGTCAAATATAAAATGGAAAATGTTAAGCCAATGTCAACTTCTATGCATCCTTCAACCTTCTTATCTAAGGATGAAGTTGGTAAGAAGATTGATCAAACTCTTTTAAGAAGAATTATTAGTTCTTTGCTTTACCTAACTGCAAGCAGACCTGATATATTGTTTAGTGTCTGTTTGTGTGCAAGATTTCAAGCTGATCCTAGAGAATCTCATTATATTGCTATCAAAAGAATATTGAGATACTTGGCAAGTTCTAATGATCTTTGCTTATTGGCTACTGTGATGCTGATTATGCTGGAGATAGGATTGATAGAAAGAGTACAAGTGGAGGCTGTCACTTTCTTAGTCATAATCTAATTTCTTAGTCAAGCAAGAGGTAAAGTTCAATTGCTCTATCTACTGCAGAGGTTGAATACATGTTAGGTGCTCTATCTACTGCAGAGGTTGAATACATGTTAGCTGCAAGCTATTGTTCACAGTTGTTATGGATTAAGTATCAATTAGAGGATTATTCTATCCAAGAAGATCAGATTCCAATCTTCTGTGACAACACAAGTGCTATTAATCTCTCAAAGAATCCAATACAACACTTAAGGGCAAAGCATAATGAAGTTAGACATCATTTTATAAGAGACTATGTACAGAGAGGGATCATTAACCTACAATTTGTTGAGAAGAATCAACAATGGGCAGATATCTTCACTAAACCCTTAAGTGAAGACAAATTCAAGGAAATCAGATGAAATCTGAATATGGTAATGTTAAATGACCATTCGTCTGAAACTCCATGATCCAGATGATTCGTTATGAAGAAGATGAAAAGTCATAAGTTTTCAGATTATTTAGTAAATGCAAATTTCACTCGATAGTTTCAACTTCATGATTGCCGGAAGATCAGTTAAAAATGTTACAAACGGTAACTTTTCAAGTGTTGATATAAAAAGGAAATCATCTCAGAATCTGAAACACCTTACACTTTAAAATTTTCTTGAAAAACTTCGAAACTGACTTGCTCAAAGTGCTCTCAACAAAGACGATCATATCCTTTGTTCTAAACTTCAAATCCTTCTCATTTCATTTCATATCTTTCTTTCATTTTATATATTAACCTCGCTTCTTTAAGCGAAATACATCTTTGTGTTTAGTGTTTATCTTTTACAGATTAAAAATGCCGAAATCTCTTATCTATAGAAGATTCGTCGATTTTAGTTCTTTAAAGAATGATCATATAAATATCGAACTTGAGATTGAAGCAGTTGGCTGGAAGAATTTATTCAATATACAAGAGACAGTGTATTTGAATGAAGTATATGAGTTCTGGAATAATGCAAAGGTGGTAGACAACACCTTGGTATCAATTGTAGATGGGTTGTCGGTAATAATCACACAAAATTCTATTGTGAAGGCTATTGGGTGTCCAAATGAAGGAGCGGAACTGTTCAACAATACAGATTGGATTACTCAAAGACATATAGACAAAGCCAACATCAATCGACAATTATATAGATCTAGTAATCCAGGAGTCAAGAAGTCTTCAACCCTTATTCCGAAGGCTAGGGTTCTTAATTCACTTCTTCTCCATTGTATCTTACCAAGAGCAGGATCAAAAGACTTGGTGACAATGAATGATGAACATTGTCTGATTCATATACTCACTCACCAACCTGTTAATCTTCCGTTCTTGATTTTGAAGTACATGATAAAGGCTAGGGATGATTATCATTTGAAGAGTAGTTCTTTACCTTACGGTATGCTGTTAACAAGATTCTTCAAAGAATCTGGAATCCTACTTGATAGAGGAAACAGAGTAAAGATGAATGTTTAGAGTGTTATCAATGCCTCTAATATTCAAAAAATAGGGATCAAGACTGAAGCTGAAGCAGATGTAGATTTTACACCGAAAGTACAGTCTAAGGGGGAGCTTTCAGTAAGACAAAGCAAGAAAGAAAATGTTCCGTCAGAAATATAAGCAAAACCTTGATCGTCCGAAAGAATATCAGTAAAGAAAAAGGTTGAACAATCGTCTGATGAGTAGGTACAAACCAAGACATTTCCAAAAAAGAAGGAAAGCAAGGTTCAACAACCAATTCACCAACTGTCTTTACAGAGGAAGGCTGAGACGCTCCAATCAGAAATGCCCGAGAAGTCAAGAAGGTCACCAAGATTAATGACCTTATGACAATAAGAACAGAAGAAGCAGAAAGTTTTGATTCTTGGTGGAGATTCTGAGAGTAAAAAGGAGCAAGAGCAACAACAGCAGCCTACTAAATCAATTGCCTCTATCCCTCAGACTCAATCATCACAACCACCTGAAGAGATAGAGATAAAAAGGAAGAACAAAAGAAGACAAAACTTGTTAAGAAGAAGGTTTCATCATCTGATGTTCCACAAAAGACACAGACTGTTAAACAACAGCTAGTACCTTACAACCCTCCTCAACCGATAAAGAGAGAAGATTTGAAGATGAAGGTTATAGAAGAATCAACACCTGATCGTAATAGAAATTTAATTATCATCAAAGAACTTTCTAAACAGACATTTACGGTTCAAGTTGAATCTATAACAGTAAATGATCAGACGATAAATCTTCTATGTCCTAAAGAACGAAGACTATATAGTATTCTGCGAGATGAAAAGACAAAACCATATCCATTGAAGATTACTAAAGTTCCTTATACAATCTATCCAGTAACAAGCAGGACGACAATCAAGATTGTACCAGATGTACAACCTGGATGCCCAGCACCAGTGATAAGCAAAGAAAAAGGAAAGAAGAAGAAGTTTCCTTAAGGACACGAAAATGATCTCACAGAAAAAAGATTCAAGTGGCAGTGGAGAACATAGAGGATATATGTCATGAAGCTCAACCTGTAGGTGTACAACCTACAGGTTGTACATCTTCTATGTCCTAAAGAATGAAGACTATATAGTATTCTGCGAGATGAAAAGACAGAACCATATCCATTGAAGATTACTAAAGTTGCTTATACAATCTATCCAGTAACAAGCATAATGACAATCAAGATTGTACCAGATGTACAACCTAGAGGCCCAGCACCAATGATAAGAAAAGAAAAAGGAAAGAAGAAGAATTTTCCTGAAGGACACGAAAATGATCTCACAGAAAAAGAGATTCAAGTGGCAGTGAAGAACATAGACGATATATGTCATGCAGCTCAACCTGTAGGTGTCTGTGTATCACATCATATATCAAGGGAATCAGGAAGTAATTTTGCAGCATCTACCAAAGACGAAAGTTTCAAGGTAGTTGGCACAATATCATAAGGAAGATACAAAAGTATCACAATTGAAGGTATCGATTTTAACTTAGAAACCTTTGTGCATTTACTCATTCATTTCAAACCCTTAGGTTTCATTTCTTCAGTTAAAACTATTTTACACCTTCTAAGGCAACCTATTTACAAATTACCCAGACCTGATGATCATGGTATCCCTGAAGGAAAACAACCTTTCAAATTACCCTCAATTAAAATCATAGAATTAGACGATTCACCTAGAAAACAATCTATTTTTGAACACACTCATCCACTTAGTGAAATACTACAAGATGCCACTGTTAATTCAGAGATTTTGAAGAATTTCATCAAATGGACTGAAGCTAGTCACAAGCAAACAGAAGTTCAGGAAGCCTTAGCTAAAAACATTGAAGAAATTTCTAATAGGGTTGATGAACTAGGTGATGCAGTGGGTGATCTTCATGAGGAAATAGCACTTCTACATGTTTCTATAGAAGAAGACCTCAAGATGATCCGCACTGATATTCGACAAATGTTTTCTGAAATTTTGAACTGACTAAAATGAACTATCATTTTGATTAATAACAAATAGGGGGAGAACAGTAAAAAGAATTAGAAATTTTTATTTATCATTATATATCTTGCTTTATTTTCGTCTGAATATTATCTTTATTTGTTTGAATATTATTTTTATCTTCTAATATTATGATTATTTGTTATCATCAAAAAGGGGGAGATTGTTAAGTCAAGAAGACTTCATTTCTTCTATTAATTTTGATGAAAGTCAAATAATAATAATAATAGAAGTGTGTAAACTGTTTCGATGAATTTGTTAAGTGCGCAGATAAATGTAAGTGGCACAAATCATCAAATCAAGATGATACTTAAGAAAAAGCTTAATAAGACGGATCAGACGAAGTGCTTAGTCTAAGACACCAGACGAAGCATATGAATCTATGCAAGACGATGTAATGGAAGAATGTACTAGAACGTCAGTTAGTTAGAGTTGGTTACATGACTCAACTAATAACCATTTTTAGTAGACTCGATAAGCAGAATTCTCAAGAAGACCGTTGAAGATTTAGGTTATAAATATTAGTTATAGCTGTAAACAAAGACACGATACAATACAAAAAAGAGAAAAGAATTCTGATTGTAAAAGCATACTTAGAGAAATTTTGTGCTAAAAAAAGGAGAGCGAATACATCCGTAACGTGAAACTCAAATAATATCTTTTTGAGTGAAAAGAAAGGCTAGAGCCTGAAGAGGCTAAAAAAGCAGATAAAGAATGCTTTGTGAAAGAGACCTGAAAAGGCTCTGCAAGTGTAGAAATAATACTTGTAACGTTGAACGATATAGTGAAATCTCATACGGGCTCTGAGGACTAGACGTAGCCCAAGGTTAAGGGTGAACCAAGATAAATCGTGGTGTCATATTCTCTAACTCTTAACTCTTTAATACTCTTGTTATTAGAAGAATATATACTAATTTTCGTTGTTGCGTTACTCACCAAATTAAGTGAATTGTTTTTGTAATCATCTGAATTTGTAAAGAAAATCAAGAAGATTTTAAAGATTAATATCTTAAACGATTTAACACAATTCAACCCCCTTCTTATGTATTTTACATATTATACGTGATTTCTAACAAGTGATTTACTTCAGTTCCGACTCTTTTCTTTCTCCCTTTCCTTTTAGCTTTCCTTAATTACACCTTTTTCCAATTTTAGAAATATATTAGGCCATTATTTTTTATCTATTAAAGAATTTCCGCCTTAAAACCATAAGTTTCCTTAGTTTTGTAACCCTGCTTTTGATATTGCCTCTTCCTTTAAAGACACTTCCATCACTAAAACACATGATAATAATGCTACCACCTTGTAGCCTTTTCCTATTAAGAATTCTTAACTTCAAGAGCTAGGGGATTCCTCTCTATTACATTAGCTTTATTTATTTGCTCTTAGTAACAATGATGGATCCCTAATAGTTGCAACTCCATTTAAAATTTTGAAAGAAGAGACCTAGAACTAGGATTTCGTACTTATAGGATTTTTTACGCATAAAAGGACATCCTTTTTAGCTTTGAAAATATAGACTTTACACTAGTGGAAATAGCTAGGAAAAAGAGATGTGTTGATAAATAAGAAGAATATTTTCCTGTTCAAATTTGAACCCCCTAGTTAGGAAAAAAAGACATAGAATCATTTTTATGGAAATTCAATAATCAACTCTTTTTTTTCATTGTTGTAGGCTAAGAATATAGATCCAAAATCGCAAGGTGAAGTAGGAGCCTTTATGGATAAACATCCAAGGAACACCCATATCCTCAACAACAAAGGGGACGAGTTACATAGCAAGCTTCATAAGCAAACCTTTATTCCTAGATGAAAATACTACATGTATAAGTGTGGTGATGAGTTACATTACAAGTTTCACTTTCCTTTTATCTTTCTCCTAAGTATTGCTAGATTTACAATAGAATCTCCCTGATTTCATATTGCTTCTAAGATTGAATAAGAATGAATAACTATTTAAGGATGCAATCAAGGTAACTTATAGTTGGAGGTCTAATATTCCCAAGTAAATAAAAGTGTGGAAGCCTACAGGGAGGAGATTACTGTCAAGTGAGTACCAAGAACTTATAGAGTCATTAGTATTAGGGAAAAACAATATAGAGAAAGATGTTAACTTCACTCTGTAAGCTTCAAGGGTAAATAATGTTTGCTTGAGGCAAATCTCCCTTGCCCTTTCTCCTACTGAGCTGTCAATTATTAAGGAAAATATGCAAAAACTAATTTTATAGTAGAATTACAATAAGAGAGAAAAGAATCAAGTACCTCATTGGAGCAAACTGAGAAAGCTCAAGCTAACAAGTTGGTAAAGTAATGCCAAATTGATCATTCAATACTAGGGTAATAGGAACCAAGTAACTTAGCCAAAAAAAGTACACAAAAGGATTAAGAAAAGAAGATGAATTCAATTATGTGACTAAGAGAAGGTCAAGCAAGAAAAAAAAGGGGCAATAAATCTATTCCTATCAAATGTTAATCACGATTTAGAATTTAAGAGTGTTGGCCCCCGAATTCTTTTCTTATTAAATAAGCATGATTTTAATTAATTTTTGAGGTTTTGATTGATTAATTATTTTTTGTTGGGAGTTTAATTAGCATGTTAATGATTGGAGGATTTATTGCTTAGATTGATGGAATAAGAAGTATTAAATGGAGAAATTAAGATTAAGTTAGAGTATAGTATGGTGTAAGTGAAAATGAAGAAGTAAGAATGTATAAGGGCAAAATTGGAAGATCACTTAAGGTTAGAAGGCTAAGGCTTATATGGGAGGGCAAAAAGGGACATTGTATGATTGGTAAGAGTAGAAATTAGAAGAATAAGAAATTTTTGTCTTGTTTGAGAAGTGGGTGTCGTGGAAGAGAGGAAGAAAAGAGAGAAAAGCTAGGGTTTTGGGATTCTTACAGATTTTGAAGAATCTTGAAGCATCAACAAGTAAGTATAAGTCTATTCCATCTTGTTTTGGTTAGATGAAACCCAAATATAGCTTAACATGTGTGGAAAATTGTTGTTGAATGGTGTATGAAAAATGGTTTAATCTTTAGGGTTATTGATTATATTATGTTTGTGAATGATTTTGGGTTGGAATGAGCTTAGAAATGAAGTAGGAATGATGGTTTAGGGTTAAGATGAGTTATATTTTGAAAGGTGGAAGTGTATAGTTGAAGAATGCCAAAAAAATAGGTTTTTGGAGGTTTTTGGAGTCGTTCGCTGCGGCGCACAGTTGCCCTCGCCGCGGCGAACTCCAGTTTTTTGCACAGACATAGTTTGGTATTTTAGGCATAACTTTTGATGTAGATGTCCAAATTGAGTGATTTTTTATTTTTTGTAAACTAGAGACATAGGGTACAAGTTGTATGAAGGATTGGAGTCCAAATTCGGTCTATAAGAATTTCAATTTTGGGAGTGAATTTGAGCATAGAATTTTGTTTCATGCATAAGGATAGTCTGAAATTGTTTAGGTTGTAACTTTCCGATTATTGAACCAAATTTAATGGAATTTTGGTTGTTATTTAAGGAAATCAAGTGAAGCAAGTGAGGCAAGAGGAGCAAGAGGAAGGACACATTTGAGCAAGTAACAAGCAAGGATTTCAAGGTGGGTTACACTTTTATAATTGAACAATAAGCCATAAATGCTTCTTTTGAAAGAACGGAAATGAAGGATTTTTAACTACTTTATACATGTTCATTTGTTGCATTTTGAATTCTTTAAGAATGTGCTACATGTTTGTATATGAATTGCATTATTGGTTTATGGAAATGGTTTTGAAGGAATGTTGATTTTTGAAACGATGTTATGGTTATGAAATCAAGTTTTGAAAGAAATTTGTCATTTTGGGCAACAAGTTTACAAGATATGAAATACATGTTATATTGGTTTGTGGTGATCCCTTAAGTAAGTCAAGTGCACTTTGACAAAAGGCTTCTCCCGCCTACCCGCTAGTGGCACGGAGCTCCTTAATGGACTCTCATAAGTTCACGGCTACGCAAGACCATTAAGTGAGATTGTGATAGTACGTTCTGTTCACGACTACACAAGACCCTTAGGGGAAATGTGTAGTACGTTCTGATTTGGATCCACCCAAACCATTTCGACGTGCCTATGTGTTTAAGATTTGTGAACAAGTTGATGAATGCATGATATATGTTGCTTATGATTTGTTTGATAAAAGAGAATTTTGAGAAATATGTGCTTTATGTTTCAATGTGCATTCTTCAATGAAAATGAATATTTTTCAAGGGTTTTGCTTGTTATCGGTTATAAAACTGTTACCCACGAGCTTTATAGCTCACCCTTATTCTCCTCCCCCTATTTAGGTGATGAGCAAGAGATCGAGTAGGTCAAGTGTACGGCGTCACTCCGAATTGGCATATTTTTGTATTTTCAAGTTAGATTTTTGGGAATTCAAGGCTTTAGCCGCATTTCAAGTTTTATTAGTTCAAGTGTATTTTGTATTTTTGGTTCTTGAACTCAAATGATGTATTATAGCTTGAAATGCCATTAAAGCTTTGTAAAACTCTTACTTTTGTTATTAATGAAATATGTATTTGGATTTTGGAAATTACATGTGTTTATGTACAAGTTCATTTTGTTTTGGGTTTGAATTGAGGATGGTTGTTGGGAAATTATGGTTGCATTTAGTAGAGTTAATGTTGGGGTTGAGTAGTTGAAAGAGTTTAAGTTACATTAATTGAGGCTAGGTTTATTCGTCGCGGCAACAATACGATTGCAGGTTCGTCGCGCCGAAGGTTAAATCTTTCATCGCGACGAAATTCTCACATGTGTTCACCACGGCGAAATCACAGTCGCCGCGGCAACGCCCGCCTTTGCTTCCGAAGGACCTTTCTTCTAAATTATCAATTTCTAAGTCTTTCCTCCCCATTCAAGCTTCATGATCCCATGTCCGATGTTGGGCTCCAAAAATAGGGTCCAACAAAGAGGGCTGAATTACCCGAAAAATTAGCTCTTCGAGATTAATTAGGAAAAATAAATAAATTTATAATAGGTCTTTTGAAAACCAAGTTAAAGGAAGATAAATGCATAAGTTTAATTCTTCTGAAAAACAATAACCAGTTTTTTAAAATCATCAAAGTCACTATAGAGTATGGATATTGTTTACTTTTGACCAAAAAAGAATAAAGGATGAATATTAAATTACTAAGGAGCAACTGATTCATCTCTTTATAAGAATGAACTGTAAAAGCTTAGAATTCAAATTACTTTTGTCTATGCCCCTAATCACACTTTTTATGGAATATATATGGAAAGTTAAAGGAATTAGGAGATATGATTGATTCACCTTGGATCTTAGTAGAAGTCTTTAATAGCATGCTTTATAATTTTGAAGCTAAGAGCAATTTATGTCTTAGATAATTACTCAGAGGATCTTAAGGAATGCACCAATGAAATTTAATTAGTAGATCTAAGAATGGAGGTCTATTTTTATAACTCTACTAATAAGTAAAAAATCAATTGGTTCTTAAAGAAGAAATTATGTAGGGATTTAGTTAATGCCAATGGTTATCCATATTTGAAAATAATAAAGTTAATTTTGGCCCCCTTGTTTTTAGATTACACACTTATTTTGATCTAAAAATTATTCAACACTAAAAACATCAAACATCCATTTAGATTCAATAACCTACTAGTAAAGGTGGGAGGATTTGAGGAAAAATTACATAAAGGCACAAGGTGACAAGTTAAAGGACATATCCCTTTATTTGTACAAAAAAAAAATTAATTGATAAAGGAGGAGCTCAATAATCTCAATTCCAAGAAAGTTGTTAATACTAATAGAGCAGTTTTAGAAGCAAATATTGCAAATTATCCCAACCAAATTTGCTCACTTCCCTATTAATGATAGTATGCCTAAAGAGGACAAAGCTATTGGTTTTACCACTCAATTTTATAATAGAGGTTGAGAATTCTTTGGTTAAGGAATGGGGATTGGAATTCCTCCTTGTTTCATATTTCTATGCTTAGAAGGAGATGCAAACATGATTGTAACTCTCATTATTAAGTAGGGAAAGTAAGTTGAATCTTAATAAAAATTATCACAAGAGACTTTTAATTTCTTTTCTAACACTTTTGGCACTCCTAATGAGCGTCATTCCTCTATGCAACATTGAAATTGATCATCAATTAATATATCCCATCTCATGAAGTAAATATTTTAACTAGATTATTCAATGCCACATAGATAGAGGAAGTTATGATCTCATTAAATCCTAATAACGTTCTACAACCTTATGGATTGAATGGTTACTTTTTAAAAAACGATTAGCCATATATCAGATAAATTGTTATAGATGATATCTTGGTATTCCTAAACCAAGGAAAAATGCTAAAGGAAGTGAATAAAACTTTATATATCTCATACTAAAAACTACTTTACCTATTTATTTGAGGGATTTTAGACCAATCTTATGTTGTAATAATTTATATAAGATCTTTATGTTTAAGGAATTACTTTTTAAATGTATAGGCCACTCATAATGAGTATTCATAAAAGCAAGGAAGATTAGGAACAACATTTTATTAACACAAGAGCTTTTGAAAGGCTATAATAGGAGAAATACAAGCAAGAGTTTTACTCTTAAGATATACCTTCAAAAAGATTTTGAATCCTTAAATTGGCGATTCCTCTTAAACAACCTCAAGGAATTTAAATTCCTAAATACTTTTGTTGTTTTTATTTAGTAGTGCATCTCATCAATATACTATAGTGCATTGATCGACAGCGAACACTTTGCCCTCTTTAACGGGGCTAGAAGATTGTGGAAAGGAAGCTTTATATCTTTACCTATTCATATTCAAAACAATAATAAATCAAAAGTAGACATTCAAGTATGAATTTAAATGTAAGAAGCTAAAACCAATAGCCTATGCTTTTTAGATGATCTCATCATTTTTCTCAAAAGCAAATGCAAAATCAGTTGGTGAGCTTATAACATTTTTACATACATCTAAGGAGATCTCGAGCCTCTCTATTAAGAAGGAGAAAAGTCAGTTATATGTTTGTATGAGTGCTCAACAATTGGCCCCTTTGTTCTCTGCACTAAACAGATTAAACTATAAAACATGTCCTTTTAATTACTTAGGTATTCCTATTTTCATAAAGAAAATGTTTACAAAGATATCTTCCATTGATAAAGAAGATCTAAAAGAGAGTATCCAAATGGTGTACCAGGAGCATATCATTTACAATGAGGATACAACTTATTAATTTAGTGTTTTAGTGTTTAATGACCTCATATGCATTGTTATCTTATGCTACCAAAAAGTATTATTAAAATATTTTAAAGAATAATGAGAAGATTTTAATGGTTGGGGATTATAACAAAAAGAAATGGCCAAGATTAACTGGATTAAGTTATGTTAAAAAAAGTAGGTGAAATGAAATCATTCAAATTAGAATAATCAATAAGGCTTTAATAATCAAAAGATTATGAAGGATCATAGTTGATGGGGAGGTTTTATGGGTTAAATAGATCCATGTCTTCTACTTGGAGAGCTTAAATTTTTCATCCATACTCCCTAATATAATATCTCTTAGGCCCTAGTACAAATTAACGCAAGGGACTAAATTAGGTAGTCTATTTAAGTTAAAGTTGGAGATGGAACTTATGCAAGTCTCTAGTATGACAACTAGACAACCTTAAGTCCACTTAGACATATTTCATAACTAGCCATGTTTCACTCATCCATCCCTAAGCAAGCTACAATCTAAGAAGTCTTGAACAATAAAACATATGGATTTGAAGCATTTTTAAGAACTCCTCTTACTAATCTACTTATCAACTTTGCACTTATCCCTAGTAAATAGGATTTGGAATGGTGGAATAAGACTTCCATGGTTACTTCACCAACTCATCATTTAGGGTATATACTAAGAATCCAAGCTCCCCGATTTAATAGTTCTAGTTCAATCAAATAAATCCTTGATCCTATGTAATCCTTTGGCTTGCTATCAAAAGGAAATTATCCACCATTGATAGAATCAAAGGTTATCTAAATATCCCAACAATATGCACTCTTTAAGACTAGAAGGATGAAAGGTTGGAGCATCTCTTCTTTTAATAGGAATGCTCATCCCAAATCTGGACTAAAATACCGTAGATTAGCCATTTCTCTACTGCTCCTACTGTTGTGCGGAAACGTTAACAAATTCGGAGTGAAAAATAAAACAGCAACAAGAACATCAAGATTTTTATACTAGTTCGGCAATGCCTACGTCCAGTTTGGAGACGACTGAGTATTTCACTATAATCAATGAGAGAATGCAATAGTGTTTATCACTCAATTTTTCAAAAGACCCAAATTAACCCAAGCTCACACACTCCTACTAGGAAGAGAAAACAAAAAAATATAAATATTTTTTTTCTCTCTCTCCCTCTATAAATTTCTACTCTCTCCTTCCTTTGGAAATATTTTGCTCTCTCTCACACTAGAAACTTCTTCTCTCTTCTTTCTTGAAAATTTATGCTCTCTTCTCTCACTCTCTCTTCCGTTGTTGTTGTTTCTCTTTTATAGAGAATTCAATGGGTGAAGGTGAAGGCCAGCTGCATCGAAATCCACTGAAAAATAAGCCACCATTTTTGACTCAACAATCACCGAAAGCAAGCTACAATTTATGACTTTAAGAAGCTAAGATCTCGGCCTTTGAGACAATACTCAACAACAAAAACAAGCTACAATTTATGACTTTGAGAAGCTAAGATTTCTGAATTTGAGACAATACTCAACAATCTCCACCTTGGCTCAAATCCTCGAAGTGGAATTCTCAATGGTCGTCTCCCAATCCCCTATGGGGCAATCAACAAATTTTACAAATGCCAATCAAGTCAAAGCAATGCTTAAACTTGAGTAACGAAACTGGTTTTGTGAACATATCACCAGGATTGTCGGCGGTCCTAATCTTCTAAAAAAGAATATCTCCCTCATCAATAATCTCACGAACAAAATGAAACCTCACATCAATGTCTATTGTACATGCGTGATAAACTTGATTCTTTGCTAAATAAAAAGCGCTCTGACTGTCGCAATGAACATCCACATGGTCCTAATGGACCCCTAAGTCATCAAGCAACCCTTGAAGCCAGATGGCTTCTTTAATAGCTTCTGTTACTGCCATGTATTCTACCTCAGTAGTTGATAAAGCAACTGTAGATTGCAAATTTGATCTCCAACTCACTGGCCCTCTAGTAAGAGTGAATACAAAACCTGTATTGGACCTGCGCTTGTCCAATTCACCTGCATATCCAACAACACATTTACCATTAACTTCATCTTGCTGAAATGATAAACCAACATCCACAGTACCTAGAATATATCGTTGAATCCATTTCATAGCTTGCCAATGCCCTTTTCTTGGATTATGCATATATCTACTGACAATACTAACAGCTTATGAAATATCAGGCCTAGTACACATCATAGCATACATCAAACTACCGACAACACTTGCATATGAAATTTTAGCCATGTAATGACTCTCCTCATCTGTGTTAGGAGACATAGAAGCGCTAAGTTTGAAATGAGGAGCAAGAGGTGTACTAACCGGTTTTGAATTTTCATTCATCCCGAAACATTGTAATACCTTCTTCAAATACTGCTTTTGACACATACCAATCTTGCCTTTTACTCTATCTCTTTCAATTTCCATACTTAGTATCTTCCGAGCTTCTCCTAAGTCCTTCATCTCAAATTCATTACTCACTTGAGTCTTCAATCTTTCAATCTCCACTTTGCTTTTACATGCTATAAGCATATCATCAACATATAAAAGCAAATAAATAAAGGTTCCATCTTGTAGCTTACGAAAGTATACACAATGATCATAATGACTTCTTGTGTACTTCTGCTAGATCATAAACCTATCAAATCACTTGTACCATTGTCTTGGAGACTGCTTCAAACCATACAATGATTTTTTCAATTTGCAAACCCAATTTTCTTTATCAACAACCGTAAACCCTTCTGGCTAAGACATAAAAATATCTTCCTCCAAATCACCATGTAAGAACGCCGTCTTGACATCAAGCTGAGTCAACTCAAGGTCAAACTGCACAACCAAAGCCAACAAAATACAAATGGAAGAATGTTTTACTATAGGAGAGAATACCTCGTTGTAGTCAATGCCTTCCTTCTGAGCATAGCCTTTAGCTACCAATCTAGCTTTGAATCTTA
>JAOQMQ010092970.1:0-16758 GCA_027563845.1 Erythroxylum subrotundum | reverse complement strand
CCCATTTTACCCCTCACTTACTAGGACTTTCCAAAATTACCCTTGGTTGGACTTTTATGGCCCTAACCACCACTTAAGCTAACTTAGTTCAATTCTAACTAAATCCTAACCTTCAAATCAATTTGTCAATTTGTAATCCTTCCTCCATTCGAATTAAGGACCAATTCTAAAATAATAAAAAAAATTAAACCACAAAACAAGCATAATTAACCATTTAAGAAATTTATAAGAAATTAGCAAAATTCAAGATCCAACAGTATCTGTGTTTGTTATATTGATGATGAGTTGATCATATGAATTTAGTAGACTTTGGAGTATAAATTCCGCACTTTCACTTCTCTCTATTGTGTGTTTCAATGATATGAGTTGGAAAAATAGAGTATTTAAAGTATTTAAGTGCTCTGTCACTGAAGTAGATTCTGCCATGCGTAAAGTGTATAGTTTCCTCTTTAGAAAAATTTTGTTGTGGAGTGATTTGGCCTTGTTCAATTTTGTGAGGTGATCTTATATTTCCTTCGCAGTCTTATTTTCCTCTATGCTTGATAACACTCCATCAACTAGAGCTAGGTGAAGATTAGCTACAGTATTATCATCCATCTCTTTTCATTTTTCATCTGTGACTTCAGCTGGTCGTTCACTAATGGCAGCCAGATAATTATCTTTCCTCAAGATTGCCTTTATCTTTAACTTCCACAATGAGAAGTTACTTCTATTGAACTTTTCAATATCAAATTTTGCTGTCATTGCTTTTATCACGGACATAATTTAGCTCCCATTATTTCACGTGATTATTATCCATACGTATGAATAGTACTGTACTCGTATGCATATGTATGAATAGTTTTGTATACTTGAATTACAGCAACTGCACAGTTTAATGCAAAAATAAATGTATGAACAGTTGTCACCTTTTATGGTTACTATTCACTAACTTTCATTATACTCACCCAAACTCCGAATGGATTACGCTAAATTTTTTTTAGTAATTTTCTCACCTCACTCTGATACCACTTGTTGTGAAAATAGATCGGATTATAGCAGGTTCGTAGCTAAATAGGATTGAAGGAATAGTAATTAACACACAGATTTTACGTGAAAAGCTTCCAAATTAGGGTAAAAATCACGGGTGAGGATAGAAAAATTTTATTATTGAGAAAAACTGGAGAATTACAAGGAAAAAACTAGACCAAAAAATACACATAATATTTTTGTCTCTCTTTCTCTTTCTTTTCTCTCTCACCTCACGTCTCTCTTCTTTTGCTTGTTATATGTTTCTTCATGCTACTCCTGCCTATAATCCCATGCTACTCCTGCCTTTTTATAGGTAGGAGTGCCTTATATTTCTTCAGCCATTTTGTCCTTACTAGACATGGTAGACGAAAATAATGTCATTTTAGTTAATTATTTCAAAACAATATTATTCTATTCAAAATATTTTGAATTAGTTTGAATTGATCTAAGTTAAGTTTTTTAGATTCGATCTTGACTCAAAACTCAATCAATTTATATTTATTATGATAACTTTTGAGTCAGGTCCTTTTTGTGAACCTACTATTTTCAATGGAAACATTTCTGCTTTTGCAAACCATTGCTGAAACAATTAAATTATGTTTAGTTGGGGATTTATTAATGAAATGAAATATAATGTAATATTATTTCATCGTTTGGGAGGAGAGTTTATAATGAGATAAAATGGAATGAGATAAAAGAGAAGAGTTTCATATTACATCATATTATATCCTAAATAGTAAAAATGATAAACCTTCAATTTAGGAGGTTTATGATAAAATATATAATAATAAAAAACTTTTCGTTATATTACATTATAAATCTTTTTTTCAAACAACATTTCACTATATTACATTATGAACTATTTCATCTCTTAAACAACAATTTTCTAATATTACATTCATTTATATTATAAATGATTCCATTTCATTTTACTATAAATGATTCCATTTCATTTCATTTTATTAAAAATTTTATGTTCAACCAAACATACCCTTACTGATTGGCACCTAAATAGGAATGGAAGCAAAAAGATTGATTCATATCCATGTGACAAAACTTGCCATAACCTACCACCACTTCAGCTTATATTTTAAAATGACAAGTTTTAAAATATAAGAATTATAATAAAATTAGTTGTAAAATATAGTGTTAAATTTGTTAGACCTACGTGGTTTATAATATTAATGTATATTTTGATTTTAAAAAATTATTAATAGACCTAATTAGTAGGGGTACAAACGGAATTTACCTAAAATTTATTAATTTTTTTTTAAAATCACCTAAAATTTATTATTGTTTACGTACTAACCTTACTCAAATATGAAGGACAAAAATGGAATACGATAATTTTAGATGACCGCGCCACCCAATCCACGCCCTACAAACTCCCACCACCGCTACACTAGGACACGCTCACGCTATCCGGTGGCAATAAATCTCTGAGTTACGAAGGCCGTCTTACGGTCACCACCGTCACCGGAAAACATTGAATTACCTAATTACCCCTCATCGACACGGTTTTAATTATAGTACAGTGGTGAAGACAGCGTCAAATTTCCGAGAGTTTCAAAATTTTGTTACGATAATTAACTAACTGTAAAACGCTGAAGTACGACAAAGGAGGTCGGAAGATGACGCAGACGACGACAGAAAGTGTTGTTGATGACAGCACGTGTCGTCATCTGTATGGTCTGTTAAATAGTAATCAAGTTGTACGCACGCAGTCACTGAAGTCAACGTACAAGTCTTCTCTCTTTCCTTTTCCTTCTGAAGCACGTAACAAAATTATTTCGAACGAAATTATAAGAGACTTAGCGAAGAAGCGGCAGAGACTTAGGAGTAGTAATAATAAGCGGGGGAGTAGTGGAAGAATGAGTGCAATGCCTTGTGGTTCGAAGACGGTCGCAGGTGGTGACGGTGGCGGTGGCGATAATAACGGTTCTCTCCGGAACTTCAAGTTGAACGAGTCGACGTTCTTGGCCTCGCTCATGCCTAAGAAGGAGATTGGTGTCGATCGCTTCCTGGAAGCTCACCCGGAGTTTGATGGACGCGGCACGGTCATCGCTATATTCGGTATTTATACGATGGTTTCTTTTGTTTTTCATTTTTGAGTTTTCATTGGGTTCGTTAGTTTTTTTGGTTGATTTTTGAGCGGTTAAGATTTTGGCAAGGTTTTGTACTGACTAGAAATGGATGAATGGATTGTAGATACTGGCGTTGATCCGGCTGCTGCTGGATTGCAGGAGACGTTAGATGGGAAACCGAAAGTGTTGGATGTTATTGATTGGTACAAATTCAACTGCGTTGATTTTTTTTTTTTGAGAAAGAAACTTGGTTTTTCGGTGTGGGCTCTGAAAATTTTGATTGATCAGTTCTGGGAGTGGATATGTTGATACATCAAAAGTGGTGAAGGCCGATGATGATGGTCGTATTATCGGAACTTCAGGTGCTGGGAGTGTAGATGGCACAGTGATCATCAGTCTTGTCTTGAACTATGTCTATATGGCTTTGGCTATATGATATCTTAATGGGTAATTGATATGTATTCTCTGTTGCATTTTTTCTTTTATAATTGTATAGGGGCTGCTTTGCTTGTCAATTCTTCATGGAAAAACCCTTCTGGTGAATGGCACGTCGGCTGCAAGTTGGTATATGAGCTATTCCCGAACTCTTTAACTTCTCGATTGAAGGTGAATGATGCTAGTCTTATCAATCATTTGCAGATTGAGCTATACCTTTAAGCTTTCACAAAATTGGGATTGGTTAAAAAGTTTCTTAACCATTTACTGTGTTGTCATTGATAGAAAGAGAGAAGAAAGAAGTGGGATCAGAAAAACCATGAAGAAATTGCTAATGCTGTCAAGCAACTTGATGAATTCAACCAAGTCAGTGAAGATGCCTAATCTTTCCCCATGTTTGCTGGGACAAAGGATATAGTTTATGGGATTGTGATCTTATTGTCATTACAATGACGCAGACAGTGCTCTTCCTATTTGGGGGAATGTATTTGTTCTAGTTTATTTGTCAAGTCAAATTAAATTTATCACTTTTAGATGTGTAATTTGACACTGTTTCCTATAACAAAAACTGGTATTGCAAGCTGAATTAAGTTCTTCATTTATAGCCTGCACATGTCTTTACTTATATTAAAGTTTTCATGATTTCCTTTTCCCCAGAAGCACCCTAATCCAGATGATGTAAACTTGAAAAAGATTCGTGAAGATCTTCAGCACAGAATTGATATACTACAAAAGCAGGCTGATGTGAGTGCTAATTTCTTTAAATCTATTCCTTCCACCATTTTGTTGTTATACTGAAAAGTAATATTGTTATTCTCTGTTAGAGCTATGATGACAGGGGACCAGTCATTGATGCTGTCGTATGGCATGATGGTGAACTATGGAGGGCAGCTCTGGACACTCAAAGTCTTGAAGAAGAGCCAGATTGTGGAAAACTTGCTAATTTTGAACCACTTACAAATTACAGGTATATTCTCTCTACTTACTGTGGTAAACTTCTTTTTTGTTTACATATATATTCTAATTTAAAAGATCACATTCATCTTTAAGGTCTACCTGTAGGGATATAAATTTTGGTCAGGCCCAATTTTGACCCTCATGGCCAGACCAACAAAATGATGTCGTTTTTAAAATTTTTTTAAAAAATTTCACCGGATGAGCCGGGCTCATCCGATCACAAGCCGGCCAGCTCCTCCAACCCATTGACATGCATATCTTTCTGCATCTAGTACATATCGTTGGAACCTTGATGCTGTTCAGAGTTCATGCACTCACTGGCTTGTTATCTTAGTTGTGTTGTATAAAGTGAAAGAGACCTGAGACCAAAACTTACAAGGAACCAACTAACTAAAAACAGACAATTGAAGTTCTCTCCTAGATCCTTTCTATGCATCTATTAGAATTAGGCAACATTGTGACCCCATACAACAATTCATGAAAGCAATCCCCATACAACAATTCATGAAAGCAGTGCTTTGATTATTATTTAGTTGGATGGATAGAATTGTTTCTAGTCACTATGGTAAACTATGTTTTTTGTTTGGATATATTCTATTGAAAAGGTCATAATCATCTTTAGGGTCTTTCTGCATAGCACGAGCTTTAGTCACGTGCCCAACATCAAACGTGAAAGTGTATAAATGGAGAAAACGCAAAAAATACTTATTTTGCTATTCATATCTTCAAATGAACTTTTGATCGCTGAATTCTTTGAATTTTCTTAACAACCTTTACAAAAGTTGATCGTCCATATATCTTTAATGTCTTTCTGCATCTTTTTTAACGCATGAACATCCTAACAGGTCAAAGAATCCGAATGTTCGCGAACTTACTTTATGATTGTTGAAATCCCTTTTTCAGCCTGTTTTTGATATCATTCATATTCAATCTCAATTTAAGCAACAATACACAATTCATATAATCAAAAATGGATTGATTTCTCCAATCTCCTTATGGACAAATTTGAAAAACTCGGATTAAGTTCATGCAATTACATAACGGTTCTGATACCACACGTAATGCGTAAGGCTCACATACCCAGGATCAAACGTGAAGATGTATAAATGTAGAGATGGCAAAAAGGCCTAGGCAAAGGCCCAACCAGAAGTCAATGGGCTAGGGACGGGTTGACTGAGACTCAAGCCCAATTTTCTCTGCCTGATAGAGTCTCATGCAGGGCTTGGGATAGGGATGCCCCGGCCCGAGGCATGACGAGGTAACCATAAAATGATGTTGTTTTGTCAAAAACGACATCGTTTTGTCCTTTTTTTTAAAATAATAATAATTCGACCCGGGCTGGGACCGGACAACTTTAAACCTGACCTGACCCATTGCTATCCCTATATAAACGGAGAAAATGCAGAAAAATACTTGTTTTGGTACCTATATCTTCAAACGACTTTTGATCCCCAAATTCTTTTGAACTATCTTAAAGACCTTTACGAAAGTTGATCGTTCGGATGTCGTTAACGTCTTTTTGCATTTTTTTTAACTCACGAACCTTCTAACTAGTTAGACAATCCGAATGTTCATGAACTTACGTAAGCCGACAACAGGAGACTTTAGCAACTTTATATAGTAATCTTATTGGGTCTCTCAATCACAGCCTTGATATATGTCTTGCTCACATTGATTAAGATTCATTTTTATTGCTGGACTTCAACACAATTGAAACATATTCTTTATTGAGCTTCTTTATTTTTTTAAACCTGGATTAAATTCGATTTGCTTAATCATAAATTTATGAAATCTGTAAAATGGTAATTAATATTTGTCCAGATACATGTCTACGGAACCTTGTTGCTGTTCAGAGTTCATGTACTCACTGGCTTGTCATCTTAGCTGTGTTGTGTATGAAAGAGGCGAGACCTGAGACCATAACCTACAAGGAACCAACTAGCTAAAAACAGACAATTGAAGTTATTTCCTAGATCCTCTCTGTGCATATATTAAAATTAGCCAACATTGTGACCCCTTCATGAAAGCAGTGCGTTGATTATTATTTAGTTGGAATTGTTTCTTGTTGTACTTTCGTATTCCATTTCTGTTCTTCTTTTTTCTCGTAATAAAATATCGCACCAGACTTTTTGTATCGATTGTTTTTTTTTTGAGTTGCTCAAGGGATATTTTAAGAGGGTCTAATTACGAGAAAACACTTTTAAGCCATGCACATTCAGACTAATCCCTCCTCGAATCAGATAGGTTCTTGCAAAAAGTAAAGCTCTGGCTCAAGTTTTAAACGGCGGCTTCTCACACGTGAGAATGCATGAATAGTGACCCAGGAACGTATTAGATCTCACGAAATCTGGATGCATAATTTGTTGGAAACTATTTTTTCAGGATTGAAAGGAAGTATGGTGTTTTTAGCAAGTTGGATGCGTGTACGGTTGTTCTTAATGTGTGCGATGAGGGAGATATCTTGAGTATTGTAACAGACAGCTGCTCTCATGGCACACATGTTGCTGGTATTGCGACTGCCTTCCACCCAAAGGTATTATCATTTAAGTTAATACCATTATGGTTATTGCACTATCTCCACTATAACAATCTTGCTTCTGGCATTTCTCATAATGTTAGGAGCCATTATTAAATGGGGTTGCTCCTGGAGCTCAGTTGATTTCTTGCAAAATTGGAGACTTGCGCTTAGATTCAGCGGATACAGGCACCAGTTTGACGCGGGCTCTGACTGCTGCTGTCGAGGTAGGGTCTATAAGTTGATATTTTTCAATACATGTATATGAGATAACTAACATTTTTTTCTATATGTTGTCCCTTTTAGGAAATTGCAGCGTTGTAGTTGTGCTCTGTAATTTATTCTCTACTGGTTTCTTGCTTAAGTTAATGGGTACTTACATGAGTAGCACAGGGCAAAGAAATCTTAGTTTGTGTAATTTACTAATTCATTGTTCAACTCTTTTGCAGCATAAATGCGATCTGATCAACATGAGTTATGGAGGAACTACTTTACTGCCAAATTATGGCCGCTTTGTTGACCTTGTTAATGAGGCACTGATTCTAATCTGTGTTATACCTATGAAAGTTATATCATGCTTGATGACATGCTAAAGCCCAGCTTTGATTGATTAGGTTGTGAATAAACACCGCATCATATTTGTGAGCAGTGCTGGCAACAGTGGTCCGGCATTAAGCACTGTCGGGGCTCCCGGTGGTACAACGTCAAGCATTATAGGAATTGGTGCATATGTCTCACCTGCAATGGCTGCTGCTGCTCACTGTGTAGTGGAACCTCCTTCTGAAGGACTTGAATATACATGGTATAGTTTTCATCTTTTTCATTTTATGTTTTTATTTTGAAAATTATGTTCCTGCATTATGTATTTCATTGTCTGTGCTCCAGTCAAATTTTATCATTTACACTTCAATTTGTATCTTGATGCAGGTCTAGCCGAGGACCAACAACTGATGGAGATCTTGGAGTCTGTGTCAGTGCCCCTGGTGGAGCTGTTGCTCCTGTTCCTACATGGACCCTTCAAAAACGCATGCTTAAGAATGGGACATCAATGTCATCTCCGTCTGCTTGTGGTGGAATCGCATTACTTCTTAGTGCAATGAAGGTTTTTATTTTGATTCTTCTTTTTCCTTACACATTCTTGATACTGGTTCTGGTACGTTTCTATCATGCTTAAGCTCCAGGTACATCATATCTTTTTCAGGCTAAGAGAATTCCTATCAGCCCATACAGTGTGAGGAAGGCTCTTGAGAATACGTCTATTCCTGTACGTGAATTGCTTGCAGATGAACTGTCGGCAGGACATGGGCTTATGCAAGTTGACAAGTAAGAATATCTGACTGGGCTTGCTTTCTGTTCGAAGAATCTAAACTTTGTGATATGACTATTCGTAACCATTTGTTGTATGATAGGGCATATGAGTATATATTACAATCCAGGTGTCTTCCATGTGTCAATTATGAGATAAATATCAACCTAGCTGGAAAATCAAGTAAGTAGAGCATCTATTCTTTGAGCTGATTCTTTGATCCGCGAGTATATTTTAGCCCTATTCTTTGATCCGCGAGTATATTCAGAAACTTCTTGCACTTGTGTCAAGAATAAGAATGTAGGAAAGGTTTTGAGTTCTCTGGGCAATAAATTACGTCTTTGATTATAATGAAATTTGATGTCAGCTCCTACTTCACGAGGCATCTACTTGAGGGAGGCTAGCGCTTGCCAACAACCTACTGAGGTCCACCCCACCCTGTTTTTCACTTGTTGAAATACATGTGAATATATTCATATCTTTCCAGATCCATTATTCAAACCGTTTTGCACGTTAGAAATTCTGTCAATGGTTTTCACGACGTCTTATTCCATTTTCAAAAGTTATCTTAGGCTTTTTGTTTCCTCGATGTTTTTTTTCCCCTATTTCTTGCTATGCCTGGGGTTTCAGTTAATTGATTTCTCACTAAGCTTCTAATGATAGCTAAGATGCAATAATGTGTTATGTTGGAGTTTGGGGGTTGATCAAATTTCTGTGGTGTGTATTATACTATTATTGTTAATATTGTTGTCATCATGAAATTGCATTAGTTTTCCTTTCCGGTCTAAGATGTTTCATTGTGTAAAGATTTCGGCTTTGACTTGACATATTGGAGAGCTAGGATCTTCTGTCCAATATTACTCTGTCCTATTCTGTCCATTGAATCTCAGCCATTTATTTATGTGGATCCCGTATCTATTATATGGGTCCCACATAAATGAATTGTTAAGATTCAAATGAACAGAATAGGACAGAGTAATACTGGACAGAGGATCCAGACTTCATATTGGGAGCTAGGATGCTGTTGATGCTGTGTGGCATATAGACATCTATAGTCAATGGCTATTTAAGCTGTTGATGCTGTCTCAGCCTTTTTGTGTCAAAATCGATAGTGATAAGCATTTTGGAATTCAAACATAGTATTCTCAATACCCTCTTCTCATTCGTAACAGTTAAAGTTGTGTTCTAACAGTGGACTGTGCAAGTTGAACCAAAGTTTCATGAAGGTGCAAGTAATTTGGAGGAATTGGTTCCATTTGAGGAATGCATTGAAATATATTCTTCAGAAAAGGCAGTTGTAAGAGCTCCTGAGTATCTGCTCCTCACTCATAATGGGTGTAGCTTCAAGTGAGTTAACATCACTTCTCTCTACTTTTCCTTTTGAAGTGTCATTTCGTTATTTTGTCTACAACCCGTCTCACCTAATTTAACCCTTGTTTTATTCTTGAAATTTTCTCTATGTTATCACCAGTCATTGGCTGTTCATGCACCCTGTTTCCTAAGAAAGGTTTTTTATCACACCATATCCTACTTTCCATTTGGTGGATACCCAGAGAAACAATTGTATTGTATGTGAACTGATAAAAGTGCATACATATTTAACCAAGCTTCTTATTTGAACTTCTCTATATTGTTTTGCTGCATCACTATTTTTCACTTCATGTGAATATTCAGCATTTTGCCTCCTACAATTTGTCTTATTTCTATGCAAGAATGTGGGTTCTTGATGTCCAAGGGTAGTTCATGACAGCAATGTGTTCCTTCCTGCTTTCAGCATAGTGATTGATCCTACGAAGCTAAGTGATGGTCTACATTATCATAAAGTATGTGGGATTGATTGCAAAGCACGATGGCGTGGTCCTCTTTTTAGGATCCCTATTACTATAACGAAGCCTATGACTGTGAAGAACCGGCCTCCACTTGTTTTGTTTCCCAATATGTCATTTCTTCCAGGTCATTTTTGTTTTTTTATACTCGTTGACAACATGAAGTTAATGTCTTTTAAGCAGTCTCTGTCTATACTACGAATTGCTTGCCGTTGGGTAAGATAAATCAAGCCTGAATGTCATATTTCATTTTTCTGTCCCATCTTCAAAGAAAGAAGACAAATGTCTATGATAGAGAATCAAGAAGATGTATAAAAGTTTTTGTAAATGCCAGTTTGTTTTGATCACCTTAAAGATTGAACAAAAAAAAATTATTACAGAACTCGTGTAGAGACGGTCCTTATTATGCAATGAGACAATTGACATCAAGTTTTAATCATCTATTCTACTCTCTAACCCTTGATTGAGCAGAATTAACCTACCTTACTGTTGCAATAGGCATTCGAAAATATTTAAGTGAAGCTTCAATGTTTTGGTACAACGTTCTGGTATTTGTTACTGCAAAAGCAACTTGCTTGAAGTTTTTGAATTTGTCTGCTTCAAAGGTAGGATGAATCAACCTTTCCAATATTTATGGTTGAATGCTCAAGATTAATTAGTTTCAATCTTTCATGTTTGTCCCGCATAAATAGGCCATATTGAAAGGAGATTTATAGAAGTGCCTTTTGGTGCTACTTGGGTTGAAGCAACTTTGCGAACCTCAGGGTTTGATACTGCAAGACGAGTTTATGTTCATGCTGTTCAGGTATGGCTTACCGCAAGTATTTGTCTTTGTAAGAAAAATTGCTTTAACATGCTTCTCGTTTGCAGATTTGTCCCCTGCAAAGACCTATCACATGGGAGAGTGATGTAACGTTTTCTTCTCCTGCTTCAAAAAGTTTTACGTTTCCTGTGGTGGGTTATCAAACCTTGGAATTGGCTGTTGCTCAATTTTGGTCAAGTGGCATAGGAAGTCATCAAACCACTATTGTAGACTTTGAGGTAACAAGTTCTGATTTTTTCTGTACGTTATGTTCGATTGATCGTGTTAGTGCATTGAAAAAGTTTATGGCATAGAGTAAATAGTCATTTCTGTTGCATATCATGCAGCGGGTTTTCTTGTTAGAGCGAACGACCAATAGAATGTTTGACAATGAGAAATATCACCATTAGTAACCTTTCCGTCCCTGGGTTCTTATTTTATTGCTCAGATTGTTTTTCATGGGATTGATGTCGACAAAAAAGAAATCATACTTGATGGAAGTGAAGGACCTGTCAGGATTAGCGTTAAAGCGCTGCTGTCATTTGAGAAACTTGCTCCTGCTTGTACTCTAAAAAAGGTACAAATCTATTGTTTTGTATTGTTGTTCTTGGCTGTAAGGATCTCTCCTCCTTTCTAATAAAATCTGAGTTGTTTCAATTTTTCGTAAACCATGATACCATCTCAACGCAACTGATGTTTAACACTTTTCTTCATTTGCCTTTGATTCACAGATCAGAGTACCATATAGACCAACTGATGCTAAGCTTACCACTCTTACAGGGAAACATGACAAACTACCCTCTGGAAAACAGACTTTAGCACTGACACTGACGTAAGTTGTGGTTATTTTCTTACTTATTACTATTCAACTGTAATCATCTTCACTCTTTAATGCATTCTGGTTCTGCAGTTACAAGTTTAAATTGGAAGATGGAGCTGAAGTAAAGCCTCAAATACCATTTCTTAATAATCTCAGTGATGATAATATATTTGAATCGCTGTTTTATATGATCTCTGACACTAACAAGGTAACTTTCCTTTATATTGCTTCATTTGATGAAATTTCGTCAGTCAATACTTGAATGACCTTTATTTCATAAATATTTTGAATTGGCAATGAATTTTGTATCGTGCTGAAAGCATTCTCATATACTTGAAACATTAAATTACAATTTTTCTTCTTTATGTTTCGATGGGGCAATCTGATATCCATTTTCACATTTGTTGTTTACCTATTACCAACCACAGCGTGTGTATGCAATGGGTGTCTATCCAAGATCTACAAAGCTACCCAAGGGTGAATACACTTTACAGTTATATTTGAGGTATGACCGGTTTCCCTTCAGTAGTTATTTCCTCAGCAAGCTAATCCTAAACTTCGAACTTTCAAAATGATCTGTCAAAATATGCCCGGTTAATATCAATCTCGATTATCTTTCAGGCATTACAATGTCCAAGTTTTGGAAAAGATGAAGCAGTTGGTCTTGTTTATTGAGAGAAAGCTGGAGAACAAGGTGGATATTTTTTTTCTCTGACACTGCGTTCTGTATGTTGTAGCTTAAAGTTAAATGCCACTGACGGTACTTCACTGTAAATGTTTGCTTTCCCTTGTATCATTGGTGTTCCCCGTTTATTTATGCTGTAATTGTCTATCATTTCCCTTTTTGGTTCAGTAATTAACCTGTCTCCTCTTAATTCAGGACGTACTTAGGTTGAACTTTTTCTCTGAACCTGATGGACCAGTTACGGGAAATGGTGCTTTCAAATCATCAATTTTAATTCCAGGGTATAATTGGTCCCCTAACGGTTTGTTTCCAATGGGTTGTTTGTTTCTTTTTGTGTTGTTCTATCACCAAGTTTATAGTTTAAATTTTTATGTTATAGGAAGAAAGAAGCACTATATGTGGGTCCACCAGCAAAAGACATGCTGCCAAAGGTCTGCATTCTTCTTTCTGCCTGCCATCTCCTGTAATAAAAATAGAATTTTTAATAAGTTTTGTGTGATCATGTTCATGAAATTTAGAGTGCACCGCAAGGATCTGTGCTAGTGGGGTCAATCTCGTATAGTAAGCTGAAGGATCCCCAAAAGAAGCCGGTGTCATACCAAGTCTCCTTTGTAGTGCCACCGTCCAAGGTGCCCTTTTGTCTTTTTCCTTCTGGAAAAGTGGCTTATGCAGCAACAAGTACATGTGCTTGTTCCAATATGAATCTATATAAAGCCAATTTTATGTATGCAAAAATTTATACCATGTTACTTCAACAGGTTGATGAGGACAAGGGGAAAAGTTCTTCACCATCATCAAAAACTGTTTCTGAAAGATTAGAAGAAAAGGTACTTGACACACTTGTCGTCAACAAATTTTCTTAATCCCTAAAAGAAAAAGATAAATTTTGTGAGAGAGTAGTGACCCTTAATTTGCTTAATAGCCATTGTAAAATTATAGCCTCATCACCTCATTCCTCTGCTATTATAATCAATAAATATTGTTTTCTTTAGATTCTATTAGTAGCAGTATGCGAGTTGTTATCCATATTATGCACTTGTATGATTTTTTGGATTTCTAGAATTTTCTAGTTCACTGTTATCTTCACTTAAGGTGACGCTTCTAGCCTACTACTTATTGAGGTTTTCAAGCCTTATCTTTGTATTCACTTCTAGTCACTGTTTGTTACCTTTCAGGTTCGAGATGCAAAAATTAAAGTTTTTGCAAGCCTTAAACAGGATACTGAGGAAGAACGCTTGGAATGGAAAAAACTGTCTTCCTCTCTTAAGGTGAAATGTGTTAGATAAGCTGAAGGTCTTTCTTGTTTATGCAATAGGGAGACAGGTCTATACTTGCAAGCCTTTAGGTCTTTGTTCTATTCGAAACAATATCGCCTAAGAAGAGCCACCCTATATTTTGCAGTCCGATTATCCAAAATATACTCCACTTCTTGCCAAGATTTTAGAAGGTGTGCTGTCTCGCAGTAATGTTGAGGATAAAATTCGTCAAGCTGAAGAGGTAAGTTCCATGATACACTGTTTATCACCCGTCTATTTCCTTGTTTTTAACAGGAGTTGCTTTCTTGCTTCTGAAAGATAATCTCTTGTACACACTTTCTGTGTTATACTTTCGAAGTGTTAGTGTTATGTTTGATTAGTAATTTGCTTTCACATGCCATTTGCAGGTTATAGACGTTGCAAACGACGTCATTGACAGTATTGATAGAGATGAGTTGGCAAAGTTCTTGTTCCAAAAGAGTGATCCAGAAGATGAGGAAGCAAAGGTGCGTATCAATGCTTCCGAATTCCCTCCCCTCTTAACATTACTCTCTAGATGTTTTGTAACTTTTTGGTAATATTTGGAAAATTATTATGTGACATATACAGGAGACCAAACAACAAAGTTGTAGTGCTTGTCGTTTAGCTCCATATTTCAATAGATTATCCTTGCTAACATTGCTTTTCCTACTTCTAGTTTCGGGTTTCATTGAAAATTCTTTCTACTACTTTTGTTTCATGCATTTGCTTTCAAATGCTGTGGTAGTGAATTTTGCAAATGCTCTCGTACTATGTTTTACTGCAGAACATTAAAAAGAAGATGGAGACAGCCCGGGATCAATTAGCAGAAGCATTGTACCAAAAAGGCTTATCATTGGCAGAAATCGAATCTTTGAAGGTACCAGCCGTCATCCATGTTTGATAGTTACTTGATCATGGTCCCGAGAGTTCAGAACATTTATGGTAGTAGACGTTTGAATGAACTGATAGTGAGGGATTCAGTTAGCGAGTTATAATGACTACTGCTGTTTGAAATATAACAGGGTGAGAAGGCTCAAAGCTTAATTGGAATAGAAAGTGTAGAAGACGTCGGGAAGAATGGTGATCAATCCGCAACAGGCTCCGATGGCCAGTCAGTCTTGTTTGAGGAAACCTTCAAGGAACTCCAAAGATGGGTTAATATGAAGTCCTTGAAATATGGCACACTCTCTGTAATACGCGAAAGACGACGTGGAAGGCTTGGAACAGCGCTTAAGGTACGTTCTCCGAGCGAATATGTTGAAAATGTACATTTTGTTTCCTGCAAATTCACGATGAAATTTCCAAGGTATCTGGAAAAGAATGCAGTTATTTGCACTCACATGAACTTTGAAGCACAAGCACTTGATATAGGTACTACATGGAATGATAAAAGAGGAGGGCCATCCTCCAAAGAAGAAGCTTTATGAGTTGCAGCTCTCGTTGCTTGAAGAGATTGGTTGGAATCATATGTCAACGTATGAGAAACAATGGATGCATGTACGTTTCCCGACATGCATGCCTCTGCTTTAACTCTCCCCTCTGTTGTTCCCCATGAAAATTGCTTAAGATTAAAGGAGTTTGATTATACTTTTATTTTCGTGGGGTGATTTTTATTATTATTTAAATAAAAACAAATTTTTGATTAATTATTAATATTAATATTAATGTAGTTATAATTTTATTACTAATAATAATTGCATATAAGATAAAACTTAAATATAAATTGTTTTTAATTAATTAAATATTTTAATCTCTCGTATAATTCGGCCCTTTATGATAGTCTTTCTTTTGGCATCTATGAGCTTTATTTGCCTAATATGTATGTCAAATTTCTCTTTCTCCTCTTCATGTCTGCAAATATCTTTGGGATCCTACCAGTTTCAAGTCTCTCTTTTGGACCATAAATTATTAATAAAAATTATTTGTTTATTTAATTTAATGAAATTATTTGTAATTTTATTAATAATTAATTTAGTTAATTAAATATATAATTAATTGATTTAGTTAATGGTAAATTAGATTATAAAAAAATAAAAATTACTCTGTGATTTTTATAAATTTTGGAAAATAGGAAATATTAAAATAAAAAATTCAAACAAACAGAATTTTTTATTAAATTTAAAAACAAAAAGAGAATAAAAAACACAAATGGAAACAAATATGCCTTGAATGGTCAGTAGTGTTTAAATAATCCAAGTAAAAGTTAAGAGGGTAAAATAATAAATATAAGAATTAAAAAGTTCAATTAATAGTAAAATCAGTTAAAGATTGAATAAAATTATAAAATTTGGAATATTATTGAAAGAGATTATTTTTATTTATTGAAGAATTTGAAATTTAATTTGATAAATATAATAGTAAACAAAAATTAATTAGTTTATTTTAGTTTATAAAAACTAATTTATTAATCAATAAATTGATCGTTTTGAAATAACAAGAGTTATTAAATTAAATTAAATTTAAAAAAAAATCAAACTAAAAAATAGTTAATTAAAGATTTTCAGGATTAAGTTAATTCAATCTTTTAATCATTATTTATAAGTGATTCGTTTCTTGTTCATGATCTTGAAATCATGAGATTCAAAGCTTGCTTAGTTTTTAGGTTTTCGGCTGTCTTTTTTATATTAGCTCCTCAATTACCAAAATAGTCATTGGAAGATGTTATATATGGACCAAAATCTTTAAAAATTAAAGCTTGAATTGGATTATTACGTGCCTATAAATAGCATTTATCAATTTCTCACTGAGATGAGGTTATGTATATTTCCAATGTTTTAAAAATTGGAATATAGTAAAAAATTTAAAAGTTTAATTAGTATTAGATTGTCATAGAATTGATATGTCATCATCTTCATCATTATCATTATACCCCAAAATTCCCGCATTAGAGCAGAGTTTGGGGAGCTTGATACGCAGCATTACCCCTACAATATAGAGAGGCTGTTTCCCGTAAGCCTACATGCAGAAGGGACATGATAACCAAGATGTAGGATAAATAACAAATAACAATTTAAAAAATAAATAAATAAAAAATAATATA
>JAOQMQ010092942.1:0-16763 GCA_027563845.1 Erythroxylum subrotundum | reverse complement strand
GTGACTTCATGTATAACAGTGGATCATCCTACCATCTTATTCGAAGAATAATTGTTTAATAATTTATTTCTTTTTTTTTTCTAGTATGGATCTTTTATAAGACATTGTTTGGCTTATTTTTACTTCGCTTGGGTTTAACATATTGGATTAATCTTTGATAGATTTTATATGCATATTTTTATGAATAATTTGTATTTGTTTTCATCAGTTTTTTTAATATTTTTTTATCATATATATTGATATGAATAGGTTCTGGTTACCCTGAGAACCAAACCTGAAAATAGGTTAACCGATCTTATAGGTTCTTTAGGTTCAGGTTCATGAAATCGCCAAACATAACATTCAGGTTCAGGTTCAGGTTACTTATGAACGGGTCAGGTTACCCTACCATGAACACCCCTACCTATCGGGCTTGCCAAGTTATGGATCATAAAACTTGCTTATTGTTGGAGTTGAATCTCTTTTCGTTATAATCGCGAAGTATTAATAACAAAAATATTAACTAATTCTTCTAGAGAAGTACCAGAGTTTTGTTAGTTTTCCAAATATTGGACATTAGACCATGTATCTTGCGAAAATTGCCTTACTACCTGTTGGAACTCTTGTACACTCAGTTAAAGTCAAATATTGTTAACAGTCATAATATTAAGTAAATCTTCCAGAGATTTACCTGAGTCATGATAAGAAGCTTCTGATCTATACGGGAATTGTTGTGCATCCTACGAACTATCATGGAAGTAATTCTGTTGACTATCCCATTCATAACTAAAGTTAGGTTGATCAGTCCAAACATGGTTATAGGATGAGAATATAAGTTATAAAAGAAATTACTTTTATCCTTGTCAATTTTTTTATCACAAACACGAAAAAATTGAAAAGAATAAGAAGTAACTGAAAATAAACTAATTACGAACAAATATATACAAAAAACCAATTAAAAGTAAGAACAAAAACTAAAACGTTGCACTCTCCAACAACGACATCAAAATTGACAGTCACGTGTTGTAACACTAGTCAAAGTAAACTAAACCTACTACTATAGCTGTGGTGAGTGTAGGTCAATCCCACAGAGAGTTTGGTTAGGCTTTGTTAAATAACTGGTATCTAGGTTTTGGGGGGTTTGTTTAGTTTGACAATAAAATAAAGTAAAACTAACCTAGTGAAAACAAATAAAAGAAAGCATTAAAAATTAAAGTAAACTAGACCTATTACTGTAGCAGTGGTGAGTCTAGGTCGATCATACAGAGAGCGTTCGATTAGGCTTTGCTATGAAAATAATTGGCATTTAGATTTTGGGGGTTTGTTTGGTTTGAAAAATAAATAATGTAAAACTAACCTAGTGAAAACAAATAAAAGAAAAAATTAAAAATGATAAGGTGGGGAATTCGGTAGGGACCAGTTCTTTGGTTTAATCTCGACCTAAACCCTAATTAGACATATTTCATTTGTTTTTTGTCCTTTTCCCTCTCCTTAAACTATTGGTCGTAGATTAACAACAAGCTCTATTAATCCCAGTTTTTCCTTAGGTCTTAGTTAATTAAGAAGACATCGTTAATTAACCCTAACTATTGGATAACCTAAGATACGTTCGCTAAGTTTAATCAGATAGCTACCTTACAAGTGAGGAAAATAGACCAATCTAAGCAATAATCACACAAACTCATGTTATTTAACCTAGGTTATGTTATCCTTAATAATTACGAAACATAATCAAATAAAGCATTCAATCATTCTTACACAACACCTAACCATTAAACATAGGATAATATAAGAAATTTATAAAGAGAGAAAGAAATAACAAATACAAGGAGAAATACATTTAACCCTTCATGGGTCTCTCATAGTTTAGAGCTTTGCCCCTCTTCTTCATTAAAACCAAGACCTCCCAAGAAGAAATTGCTTTAGCCTCCATCGAAGACCCTCTTGCTACTACTGTAACATCCCATTACCCGTGTTAGGGCTAGAACAATATATATAAGAGAGACTACTAAGAGATTAGACATGCCTTCATATTCGCGCATAATATGTCATACCCATACACTTGAATATAGATATACTTCCACATGAAAATGATTGTACATGCATCCATTGACATTCTGGGTATAATTGATTTATATATGTGAAATGTGATTTTTATTGAGAATTGTGGTTTATGTGTATTGAAAATTTTAATTAGAAAGTGTGTTTAGTAATTTTTGAATTTTTTGTGAATTTTAGGAATAATTTTTGAAATTGTTAGATATTATTGAAATAGGAAAAATGCTAAGAGGCAAGTAAGTTGATGAATGGAAATATAAATGAGAGTTAAATGATATTATAGAATTGTTAAACATGACTTTGAAAATTTGGAGATGGTCTTAGGATTTGTGAGAAGATGGTATTGAAAATTGTAGAGATAATTGGAATGAAAAGATGGGAGTTATGGAACTAGTTTAATAAGAACTGGTTAGTCGGGAAACTAGCTAAGGTCTTAAGAAGTGGACAAGTGTCCAAGTCTAAAGTCAAGTCTTCTTAACTTTGAAAGACCAAGTCATGTTTTTTTTCCTTAGCTTTGAAAGACAAAGTATACAACACTTTTATCTTCATCTCCTTCCTCGTAGCTTTCTTCTTTCAAACTTTCTCCACTTACACAAAGTTTTCCATCAAAACTTCGGTTTTCTTCCTTTTGCCTCGAGAAAAATCGAAACTTGCCCAGTCTCCATAATGATGTACGTAAGTTGCATGAGGATTAGGATTTCTTGAGATCTTGACAAAGTTGGAGATTTAACAACTAAGTATTGTGTAAATCTTTATGAGCTGTTGATATATGAATTAAATTTGGTGAATTAGTTGTTATTGCATATTCGACATTTTCATGTTCACGGTGGAAATAGGATGGAAATTTTGTTTTGTTGATTTTTTGGTTTTGATGAGCAATATGTTATAAGAGGTTGTATAAATGATTTTGGAGTTAAAAGATTATAGAAAACATGTAGAACTAGGTGCATAAATATTTTGAAGAAAACAGAAGTGGAGGCTCTGTTTTCACTATGTATATGTGCATATACGTGAGTTTTGAGATTTGGAGTTAAGAGATAGGTATATGATGATGTTTGGAGATGAGAAAGATTGTTTAAAATGAAAGTTGGAGAAAAAAATGGAGAATGTACAAAAAAAATGCAGAAAATGAAGAGATGGAGAAAAACAAAATGCAGAAAATGTGAAGGTGATATGCGTTGATAGATTTTTCTATTTTTGAGGATTTTTACTTAAGCTTGGATTTTGGATTTCTGTTTGTGAAAGATTGGAGTTTAAATGGAAGTCGAAAATGAGAGTAGAATCAAATTAGAAATGTTAGATAGAGAAAAAGAAGAGAAGAAAATTAATAAAAAGCAGTAACATGTTCACTGCGTATGCTTTTGTGAAAGTTCGCCGTGGCCAAATTGAAGGATTTTCTCTCTGGAAAAGTTCACTGCAACCAACTCTTGGGTTTGTCGTGGCCAACTTGTAGGAATTCATGAGGAATTTTCCGCTCTGGAAAAGTTCATCACGGCCAACTTTCCCTGCACAGCTTAAACATGCTTTGGTAGTTTGATCATATCTTGCTCTGTAGTTATCCAAATGAGATGATTTTTGATTTAGAGTAAACTCGAGATAGGGTTACAAATTGTCTGAAGAAATAGAATTTTATTTCAGTTTTTAAGAATTTAAATTTCAGTATGAATATTTTTGGGGTATACCTTTCAGATTTCTTAACCAAATTGAATGATTTTGATGCCATTTGAAACTTAAGAGATAGTAGAACAATTTTGTAAAAGAGAGTATTGCCAAATTACTTCATTTTCATTGTCTAAATGATCAAGAATAGTAGACACGAAAGTCAGTTTTTGGAAAAATCTAAAATGATTCATTGGGTTATGAAAGTAGATTCAAAGTGTTTATTTGAGGTATAAACCATACATAAGAATGATACTTAAGTAAGTTTTGATATTGGATTGATTTTGTGTTGAGAATAATGGAAAAATACCTGGGATTGTCATGAACATGCATTGTGCATATTTTATATACATACATGTGCATTAACAAGCACTTATAATTGTGCAAAAGTGTGATATGTGTATATTGCTTGATATAGAAGAGCAATTGGAACGTCAACTTCCAGACGTTACCAAAACTTCGAGGCAACAACTTCGGGAGCAATCTGTGAGTAACCTAGATGGTTTCACTCAATTAATTGTTTGTTATAGATGATGATATGAATATGATTTTGATTGTGTTGATTCCGGACAATGAAGGTCCGATGATTTTGAGGTATTAATGCGATATTGAAGTACTACTTGTATGTGAATGTGACGAACTAAATGCTTCTTGATATGATTGATTGATTATGAGAAGTGCATTCCGTACATGAATGCATGATCAGATAATGAGAGTTGTGACTTGAGTAGCCACCGAAAATGAGCTTAAAGCTCCAATGTGATTAAGAGCCAAAGGCTCCCTATGTAAAATGGGCCCTGTATCCCCAACGGATAAGAGACAATATAAATGAGCCCAGTATCCACAATGGATACCGGATAATTTAAGCACTCGGTCACAATAACGTAATAATTGGAAAAGAGTCATATGAGCATTTGATATTCATTGTTATACACATGTTGACTGAATGAAATGTATGTTTGTCTTACCTAAATGAGAATGTGATATATGATGATTATGAAAAATGCAAAGATGTGAATTATATGTTATATGTGTGATGTTTTGCACAAATTAAGTGAACTATCGATGATGGTTACCTCATCGAGTTCACAAAACTCACCAAAATTGCAACGTTGATTTTTCAGGATTGAGAGATGACTTTAGCTACTGAGAGATGCTACAAGAAGTTTAGTCTTGTACTTTTAGGAACAAGAAGAAATGGCTCAAAGGTCGATCAGCTGGGATTGGAAAGATTTGATAGATTTTTATGTAATTTCCTCTTTTATGTAGCATATTTTGTATTATGATATGATGATGTACATGTATGGATGTTTGAAAGATACATTGTATAAACGTTCGATTTTATGAAATAAAATGAGGAAATTTTGGTTTTAAATTATTGTGACTTTCTTAATGATGTGTTATGAGAGAACAAAGATAGATGATGCCATGCTAAATGAATGTTGTGATTGAACTTAGCGCACCATTATCGTAGGTTATGTACTGGAATGTCCTCAGGGTGTCCTGGTATGTACCTTAGGGTATCAAGGTACTACAACTGCTCTCTCCTAAAACCTTCTCTTATCCCCAATGTAGTAAGAATGGAGCCCCTTTCAGGGTTTCATTCTTTTCTTTTTATAATTCATTCCAATTAGACTAAAACTAGGTTTTACTAAGCCCAAAATGTCCAAAATAACCTTCAATAAATTGAGTTCAGAAGTAGTCCCCAAGTTTTCATCACACAGGCCATAATCGTGGATTATGTGACAAGCTTTTGTCACGATCGCAACCAATTATGCCACGACCATGGAACTCCAACATTCTTTTGTCACAATCGTGGCCAAGTAGGCCATGATCATGGAATTGGGTTCTTCATCCAGCCTTCTCCAATTCTTCTCTTCTTTGCTTTAATTCTTCTGCTTCTTATTCCATAAGGACAAATGAGCTTTAACATCGAGAAGATGACTTAATGCATATGCTTTCAACTTACTTTAACTTCTTTACTTTCGAATTGTGGCTAAAACCATATATGAAGATAACCTGATACTCACTTTTAACTTTAACTTCAAAGTGAGTATCTTAAGCATTTTAATAGCAATAATCACTAAGTGTTATGGGTTAAATTTATAATCAATTAAACACATATCACAGTGCCATTAGGATATGAAGATAACCTAAAAATCTATCTAGAAAATAATAATAATCATAACCAACCAATCTCTCAAGCATCTGATAAATAAAGGGAAGGGAAAATGGTCTTTACGTGTTGCTAAATTCAATTTCCTTTAGTCAATACACACTCATCACCTGGTTTGCACTCTGGTGGGAACCAACTCACCTTCTTGATTGGTCATAATGCTGATTCCATACTTCTTTGGAAACACCTGAACAGGACTTACCTACTTACTGTCAGAGATCAGGTGAATAACCCTAACATCAAGAAGCTTTAATACTTCCTTCTTCACAACTTCCATCGTCGAAGGATTCAGCCTACTTTGAGCTTGCCTTGTGGACTTTGCATTCTCCTCTAACAAAATGTGATGCATGCATATAGATGGGCTTATTCCTTGGATATCTGCAATCATGCCCCCGATGGCCTTATTATACTCTCTCACCATTCGAACCACCCTGTCTTCTTGATTTGAAGTTAACTACGTCAAAATGATAACTTGTGGTGGGTGGATAGTGGCTTCAATTCCAATTCTGGAACCTGCACATCATAAGTTAATATCTTCTATTGAAATTCAAATAATTTCATAGAAGTCAAAACATACCTTTTAGGAGAATTCTCTAATGATTCCAAAGCAGTAACTATTTCCATCAACTCTCCTCCCATTTCAACATCATTGTTGGCTTTTGCTCCCATTTGCTCATTCAAGACTGTTTCTAAACGATCCTTGCAACTTAATTTAAAGGATCAATCACATCAATAGATAAAACATAGTGATCAGCATTAGGATGTTTCATGGCATCAAGTATATTAAAATGAATCACTTCCCGATCAAATTCCATCATGAGGGTGCCCTCACGAACATCTATCTTAGTTTAAGCCGCATTGAGAAACGGTCTCCCAAACAAGATAGGTATCGAATTGTACATCATTCATATCAACATCAAAAAATCTAAGGGAAACATTAACTTATTCACCAGCACCAAAACATCCTCAACTACACCATAAGGGTAAGTGTTAGTGCGGTAAGTCAATTGTATGATAACACTTGTTTCTTTCAAAGGACTCAAATTCAAGTAAGCATAAATTGAACGAGGCATCACATTCATTGAAACTCCCAAATCCAACATAGTTTTATTGGTCACGGTGTTACCAATTTTGCAGGGAACGGTGAATAAAGCTGGATCCTAGTATTTTGGAGGCATCTTCTTCCTAAAAATCACAGACACATTCTCACCCATCATTAGTTTTTCATCACCCCTCAGATTCCTCTTATGTGTACACAGTTCCTTAAGGAAGTTGGCATACCTTGGTACTTGCTTAGTTTCATAGACCAAGGGTATGTTTACTTCCACTTTTCAGAAAGTTTCAAATATCTCATTGTCTTGCTCCTCCTTATTCGATGTTGTCAATCTGCTCAGAAAAAGGGAGGATTAGTCTTAATGATATTAGGTCTTTCAAAATTTACCTTTGTACTTGATAAAGGATTTTCTTCCTTTCCCAACTCCTTCTCAATTTCTTCCTCAATAGCTATCCTCGGTGGATTTCTCTTGGGACCTTCAATCTCCTTTCCGCTCCTCAGGGTTATAGTTCTAACATTCTTTGGGTTCACCTCAGGTTGGGATGGCAACGTTCCTCCACTTTGTGAGGATGAGCCTCACTACCATCTGACCCAGTTGGTTTTCCATGTTCTGTATACTTACTTTATTCTCTTGTTGTATGCTCTGTTGAAATTATAGATTGTTAGCAGTAAGAGTCTTGTTCAATTCATCCAGAGAATTAACTGAACTAGAAGAAGAGGCTCCTTGTGCTCCTTATGGCTTTTTTTTGAAATTGTTATGGTCCTTGTGACAGATTCTAGAAGTCATTATGCTGCCTCTTCCCTCCACAACTCAAGTTAGGATGATCCCTCCACCCTGGGTTATATGTCTATGAGTACGTGTTATATTGATTCGGAAAGTTCCCTCCTGCTCACATTCTCCATACTTCCCTCTTGTAGTCTCGGACACTCATCAATAGGATGGCTTATATTTGAACATATTTCGTATGATTTTACCTAGGCTTGTCCAACTGCAATCTGTCTAACAAAAGATGTTAGCTCATCTAAACAATGTTCAATAGATTAAGCACTTACCTCGTTTACTCGACGAATATCGTTGTGTGCCAAATTGTTGAGCGTTAGTGGCCATCCGCTTAAGTAGAATTTTGGCTTCAATGGGAGTCTTCTCACAAGGTGCCCCACCACTCGTCGCATCAACAAAACTCCTCTCCATTGGTAGTAATCTTTCATAAAAATACTAGATGAGAAGTTGCTCTGCAATATTGTGAGGCAGACAACTGGCACATAACTTCATAAAACGCTCCTAGTACCTGTAAAGAGACTCTCCATTATGCTACTTGATGCCACATATCTCATTCCGAATACTTGCTATCTTTGATGCTAGAAAATTTCCTCCAAGAACAGTCTCTTTAACTCTAACCAAGTATTCACACGTTTAGTAGGTAAATCGAATAACCAATTATTTGCTGAATCATTTAGTGAGAATGGGAAAGCCTTCAACACAATTTCCTTGTCTGCCACACCAGGAGGCTTCATGCTTAACCAAACCACATCGAGCCCCTTGAGATGCTTATGTGAATTCTCATCTACAAGACTGTGAAAATTGGGTAACAAATATATTAATCCAGAATTTAACTCAAAAGTAACATGCTCAACAATTTTGGAAATGTAATGCATAAAGGTCATTGAGTTAAGTTTGGAGCAGCCAACTCCCTTAATGTTCCCTGATTGGCCATAGTATCTTTGGATTCAAGTTCTGGTTCTACTTTCGAAGTTGTTTTTGCTTCTCTTCGTACGCTCGACAGTGTCCTCTTGATCTTCGGATCAAATTGTTAAAGTTCTTTATAAGGAGATCTGGTCACTGGCATACACTAACACTAAAAACGTTTTAAATTAACAAATAACAAAAAGGACAATTGTAAAAAAAATATACAAAAAACACTAACTAAAATAAAAAAATTAAATCACCACACTCCCCGACAATGGTGCCAAAAATTGACAACGCGTGTCAAGTGCACTATAAAATTTACCTAACTCTTCACACTAAAATTTGTAGTTGTGGTGAGTTGAGATTATATCCATAGGGAATGTTCAATTAATTTTTGCAATGAAAATAATTGATGTAAAATAAATAAAATAGGGGGGGGGGTTTGGGAGATTCAATTGAGATAAAAAAAATTAAACTAACATAAGCAATTTATCAAAAAAAAGTTAAAAGTGACGAGTGATAAATATGTTTAAAACTTGGTTCGTTGGTTTAATCTCAACCTATGCATATTTTAACATATATCATTGCATTATCAACCTCACAACCCTTTCTGAACTATCAATCGTGAATTAGCAACAAGATCTGTTAATCTTGATTTTTCCTTAGGTTGTAGTTAATTAAAACAAGCTCTTTAAGTAACCATAACTATTAGGAAACCTATAAAAAGCTCTGTAAGTTTATTTGGACAGTCGTATTACAAGGGAGAAAAACAAACCAAACTAAGCAATAATCACACACGCTCGAATTATTTAACTTATGCTATGTTATCCCTAACGATTCAACACCGTTAATTGCCACAGATGACCTTTAATATGACTATTATGTATCACATTCAAGTTCTAGCAATGGGTTTTAATGAAAAATGATTCAATAGAGCCTCAAAATCATTCTTACATAATACCCAATCATTAATCTCAAGATAACATAAACAATCTAAAAAGAGGGAAAGAAAATGAAACACAATGATACTATGCTTAATGTGCTCCTCAACGTTGATTACACCTCCGAACTGGCGTCAGGAAGGTTAGCCCTCCTACTTCTCCATCACCCTCTAAGAATTAGCCACGAATCATTCGTTGGTGTTAAAAATTGAGAGAAAATGACAAAGAATGTAGGTGTTTTCATTTCTGTCTGCTACTCCCAACTTATTCTCCCAGCCGTCACATATATTCCTTTATATAGTTAAAAACTAGGTTTATATGGGACACCTGGCACCATCTCATCACCATGACTCATGTAAGAGATAAAATGTGAAGAACTAAGGTTGGAGGTGTCTGAGGGCCTAGCATCACTCACGACTATGACATCACTTCCACAGGCGTGAGACCACTCTCACGCCCATGCAAGAGCATGGCCCGTGTGTTTGGACCCTATAAATGACAGAATTTAAATTTTGTTTCTTCATGAACGTTGTAGCCCTAGATGTCTTCATTCCAACCGTTCAAAAATGAAGTCAATCTGACACCTATAGTGAGAGTTATGGAAATCACGCCAAGACATGTACAATTTGAGTAAGGACATAAACATATTGGATTCTTTTAACCATAACTTCTTCGTCCGACCTCCAAATTAAGTAATTCTTGAAGCATTTGATTTATAACACGTTTTTCTACCTTTAAACAAAAATGGGTAGCTTTTGGTGTTGAATTCGAAAATCTTGATCCAAATCAAGTTAGGGTTCGTTGAAATAACCCTATAAGGAAACCCGCTTACGCTTTTCGGCTTCGGATTGGATAGTTGGGCTCTGGAAACATGGTCCAATACCTTGGTTGGTCTTCAAGAACGAGACCCTCACACTTGTGAGACACTCTTGCACGGGCATGAGAGTGGTCTCATGCTTGTGGAAGTGATGTCATAGCTGTGAGACACCTCCAACCTTGGTTCTTCACATTTTATCTCTTCTTCTTTTAATCTTCTTGCTTCATGAAGACAATAGAGTATGAACATTGAGAAGATGAATCAATGAGTATGCTTTCGGGTCACTTTAGTTCCTTCACTTATGAGATGTACCTAAAATCAAATATGATCTCAAGTTAGTATCATAAGCATTTGAAGGCATTAATCACTAAGTTTATTAGATTAAATGTATCAATATTTAAGCACGTATCATGTGTTTTTCCCATTTAGTAGTTAGAGATCCATTATCATGAAGTAAAGTTGATTGGGATTACAAATTTATAATATGCATGAATAAGTATACTTGCATGTTTATGCTGATTGACTTGAATTTTTACTTAAAGGACATTAACTTGTTATGATAGATGAATGACAATTTCTTGGTGAGATTTTGAGCTTCTTTGAAATATTAAACACCAAAATCAAGTCTTCTTTGCTGAGAGTGTTCTTTCATGATTAAAGAACTCTAAAAATTGCTTGTGGATTCTTGTTAAGATCACATAATCTTATGCAAACATAGAAATGATGAAGGCAATTAGGATTTACCCTTTTTGTTTAAAAAGCCACCATAATTTTAACCTTAGTGAATCCCGTTTGAGCTTAACATGAAACCCTTTCTTTCTTTAAACCCAAATTATCATCCTTAACCTTTATTATTTATCCTCTTCATTATACCTACCATAAGTACGAGTTGAGCATTTGAAATGGTATGAAGGGATTTAGGGAATAATTGCTTGAATAAATATGGGGGAATTATATGATATAGTTGGCTATTGAGTTAGGAATGGGTATAGTTGTAATAACTTGTGTCCCTCCTCTACATTTTTGTTCTTCTAAACTTATTTCCTTGTTCCAAAATAATAATAATAATAAAAAGAAAAAGAAAAGAAAAAGAAAAGAAAAGAAAAGAGAAATAGAAAAGAAAAGGGGGGAAGAGAAGACAACCAGAAAATGAAAAGAAAGAGGAGATACATTGTTTTTAAAAAAGAGGGAGTACTAATCTTGTCAATTGAAAGGAAATAATTGAGTTTTTTATGCTCCATTATTGTATTATTTTAAATGCTCAGTTAGTTCTATGGTCTTAAACTATGATTTTCCTTTTTCCTACCCTTAGCCCGAACCCATTACAACTAAAATAAAGACCTTCAGATTGATGTTTGTGTTTGATATGAGTGGTGGATATTGGATTAGTAAGTAAGCTTATAGTAAATGTCTTACATGAAATGAATGATGAGTGAATACATCCTACCCATGAATGCTTGAGAGGATGGAGAGTGGAGTGAGTGTCTATCACACTTGTTAATGATTCTTTGAATTGAAGTACTTGTTAATTTTGGCAAAGTATGCGGAGAATAGCTTGTTCATGGAGTATTATAAGTTTCAAGTTCTTAGGTTGTATTTATTGAAATGATTATTGATATCTTTGACTATTATTTGGGATATGTTGTTTTCATTGTTGTTCCTTGAATAGTTTAGTTTTTTTAATTTTGCTTGGGGATAAGCATAGTTTAAGTGTGGAAGACTTGTTGTGACTAATTTTTATTGATTTTGCAAGCCTTTATATTTTGAATTTTGGTTACAAATTCCTGTGCTTTAATCCAAAGTTGAATGAAATGAGGATATATGGTGTTTTATGCATATATAGCAGAAAAACAAAGAAAATTTGTTGCGGGACAAGAGAGACACGCCCATGACTCTCCTTGTCATACCATTGTCATGGGTGTGACAATGTTACTCACGATCATAACATATTTTGTCATGTTTGTGCCCATTTTCTTACATTGAATTTAACATCAAGCGTGTCATGCATGCAAATGACGACGGATTAAAACAAAACCTAAACTAAGCCCTCTTTATAAAGAGAATGTTTATAAAAAGAAAAGAGGAGGCTGAAAAGAGGGCTAAAAGTTGGAGGTTGAAAAAAAGAGAAGAGAAAAAGAGTAGAGAGTAGTCGACAGATAAGAAAGAAAAGAAAATAGCAGAAAGGTGGCGAGAATGAAGCAGACGTAGGGAGCGACAGCTGAAGTTGAAGCCCAGTCAGTGTGAGCAATCATTCTTTTGGGTGAGAATAAAGTAAGGCAGAAGGTAAGAGCCGACGCCAGATGGCTTGAGCTTGGCAGGAGATTCACCACCAACTTCTTCATCCCAGAGTTCTTTATTTCGTTTATCCATTCTTATTTCATATCCTACTACTGTTGTTAAACCCATTTTATCTTCTTTTTGGTTGAACTTGTTTACCCTGTTACTGCTTTGATATTCCATCTTTTGTTTATTTCCTCTATTATTACTTTGATATTTCTTTCTTTACTGTTGAACATAGGATTGAAGCTTATAAGGCTGATGAACTATTTTACTAATTACTTATTCTTAAGAATTAGTGAAACTAATTTAGTCGACTATGCATGATTTACTGTTTATTTTCTTGATATTTTCTATTGTTTCTGAACTTATTCGATGTAATAGTTTAGCCAAAATTTGCAACATTTTTATATTAAATGAAGAATCTAGAGAAGAAATTTAATATTAGAATGAGAAACTATAGATGCTTAAGTTATGAATTAGAAATATATTAACTTAAGTGGGTAATTATTAGTTGGGTTTATATAATTAATTTGGATGATAAACTTGTCAAATATGAAAGTTATATTTAGTTTATTATTTGAATTGACTTTGGAACGCAATTGTTAATTTTAGTAAGACAATTATCTAATTAATTCGCCTTAGTCATGCAAAGGAGATTAAATTAGTGAAGTTAATTTCCTAAGAGTTCTCCAAATCAATCGATCAAATCGTTCTATGCTTCCAGTAAAATCAGTTTACTTTTAGTTTAATTGCTTCATTTTCTTTAAAAACTTTTACTCAACAAATCGTGATAGAGTGTTTAGGATTACATTTGTTTTTATTTTTATTCAAAGTTAATTTGAGTGAACCAATTTCATCTCCTTTAGAGATGACCCTGGGTATTCAACTACAATTACCCCGTATACTTGCGAGTGGGATAGCCTAGTTTTCTTTAGAACTTAGTTTGGAACAAAAAAATACCTCTAGTAAGTGAAACAAAAAGTCCCAATTGACGCTATCAAGGCTTTATTGAAATCCACCTTGACAGAACAAATAACAGGAGTGTAGCTTCTTGAATATCCTTTTCGGAGCTCTTGTACAAAAAAATTTGTCTCCAATTTATATATCTTCAATGAAAGCACCTTTATTATCACTAATGAACCCATTAACAACCTTCTTCAATACTATAGCAATCAATTTAAAGATGATCTTGTAGAGGAAATTAGTGCAAGATATTGGTCTATAATCACTTAACGAACCTGGATTAGACCACTTAGGAATCAAGCAGATGAATATTTTATTAATCCCTTAAAAAGCTTACCAGATCTGAATATTTCATGAGTTGCTTCTACAATCATTTCAACTACAACATTCTAAGATTTCTGATAGAAAAAGCCATTCAAGCCATCAGGTCCTTGGGCTTTCAACCTTTCTAATATGAAGATAGAATCAACAATTTCTCTATTTCATTTGGAGCAATTAGGGATGAAGTAATATGTTCTGGAATTTTCTTAGAGAATGAGCTACTTAATAGAGATAGAGATGAATTAGAAGGTTTAGCAGTACCCAATGGCTTGGAAAAGAAACTAGAAGCTTCAAACAATATTGAGTTCCAGTCTTTCAAAACACAACTGATATCTTTTTAATTAATTGTACATTTATTCCATAAAAATAAGTGATTAATTCTATGAGATGTTTAAGAAACTTATTTTGGTTCATATTTGGTTTTAGGTACAATTTGAAATTATAAGAGCTAAAGTGAGTCGAAAGCACATTCTTTAAGTTGTCTTCTAGATATTCACAATCAATTATCTTCATGGAACTATAAGGAGAAGGATTAGAGCTAAAAGGAGACAAGAAAATGCCATAAAATGAAGAATATGTTATGTAATGCAAAACTCACGACCATGCATCAACATTCACGGTCGTGCATCAACATTCAAGGCTATGAATCAAGAGTCATCGCTGTTCATTAACATTCACGGTCGTGACTCAAAGTGCACGACCGTGAACTTTCATGATCTGTGTCAGAAACCTAATTTCTGGTACAAATAGGACATTTTGACAGAAAAAAGAAGATGAATTGTTTTACGAGCAAAATGAGGGCAGAGCACGCATATTTTGGAGACCCATGGGGGGTTAAGCTTCCCTAACCTGGTTTAGAGGTGAAATTGATGCTGAACAACATATTTGGGCATATTTTCATTGTTTTTGTTGCTCTTTCTCTCTTTCGAAACTTTTTATGTTAATTTATGCTTATTGAGTTGGGTATTTTGTAAAAATGATTTCAATGTGTTCATTGGATTTTTTTTAATGTAAATCCATTGCTAGAATCTTCAATACAATATGTAATTGCTTCATTATGCATTTGTTAGTATCTACTAATGATGTCGAATCATTAGGGATAACGTAATCGTGGTTAAATGACCCAAGCTTATGTGATTGTTGCCCTGATTAATCTATTTTCCTAGCTTGTAATGCAGTTGTCTGACTAAATCTTGAGAGCTTGTTCTAGATTGTTAGGTAGTTAGGTTTAATTAAAGAGCTCATTTTATTTAAACACAACTTAAGGGAAAACAGGAGTTCACAGATCTTATTATTAACCTACGATTAATAGTTGCTAGGAGAGGTATGAGAATAACAATTCAATGAAATATGTTTGATTGTGTGTAGGTCGAGGTTAAACTGATGATTGGATCCCTAACGCATTCATTACTTTTCTTCTTTTTGACTACGTTTTTTAAATTGCTTTGTTAGTTTAATTTTACTTTATTTGTTATTCAAAACCAAAAACTCCCTAACCTAAACACTGATTCTTTTCATTTCAAAAATTGTACACACGCTCTTTGTGGTATCACCCTAGACTCATCTCTAACTATAGTTTTAATTCTAGTTATTTTGTATAATGTTACGATGTGCTACCAATAACCATCATTCAAAACCATAAAGCATATTTTATTTCTATTCTTCCTTTCCAATACAAAATTGAAAAGGAATTTTTTGTATAAATCCCCATCTTTGATCCAGGCAATCCTATATCTCTATTTAAGAAGAGAAAAGTGATTATTCATAGCTTTTAGGTAATTCTCTAACAAGCCTTTTTCATTACTCAAGAGATCTACATTATTTGGACTAGAAACGAGCATATTTTAAACTTCAGACAATTTTATCCTAGCAACTTCCACTACAGATTGAGTGTTGGACCTTATGGATTTATTAAGCAGGTTAACCTCCATCCTAATGACTTTAAGTTTTGTAACCAACGGTATTGTTTAGAACCAAAAGATGGCTTCTCAACACCCTTTTTACTAGCCTCTAGGAAATCAATATGTTGAGCTAAAAAATTGTTAATTTTGAAAGAATAATGCCTAACTTTAAAAGGCAGAAAACTTGACAACCTTATGGGAGTATGGTCAAGGAACTAAGGGTCCAAGAATTTAGCTTAACTACTAAGGAACATAGATAATCATTAGGGATTAACAACGACCCTATTAAGCATTTTTTTCTTATAAACCAATAAGTACCTTTTTTGTTGTTCTAGGTAAAGAAATGCCCTTCCAATTTTAAATTAGTGTCTCTCAAATGAGTAACACAATTTGAGAATTCCTCTATAAAATTCTTAAGACAACACTTTCCTTGAGCTTTTTCTCTATTCAAGGTGGAATTAAAATTTCGACATATAACCCAATGCAAATTAACATTGATTCACGAATTCTTGAGATTGTTCCATAGATCATTCATTTGGAATCCAAATTTGTTAGGAAAGACTAATGTAAGCAAGATGATCACCTTCTCCAATTTAAGGGAGACCATTAGATGCATGATTTGATCATAATTACTTAGTACCTCGGCCTCCATTCTATCTGAGTTAAAGCATATATTAATTCTACCTAGAATGTAATGAGAATGGTTAGAGACAAAACTCGAATGCTTCCTCAAAATGTCAAGTTTTTTATATTCTCCAGCTTTTTTTATTTCCAAAAGACCAAGTAATAGAGGATTTTCTTTACGGATAAAATGTTGGACCCCAAACTTTCTTTAGAAATTAGAAAATAGAAAATGAAATTTAATGAGGAAATTAGTGTTGTTTAATGTAGTATTTGGGTCATATTGAAATGATAATGCACGAAATG
>JAOQMQ010092877.1:0-16781 GCA_027563845.1 Erythroxylum subrotundum | reverse complement strand
ATCGATGGCTCACCCAGTCACATAACACATAATTCACACATCTCACTTTATTTCACATTTCACATTATTTCACATTTTACCTTATTTCACATTTAATAAACTTGATCATTCATATTATGCATATGCAAAGCATATGAGACTCACTTTTTATTTGTTACTTTGTTGTGACCGAGTGCCTAAACTGTCCCATGTAGGGCTTATTGATAACTGTCCCATATAAGGCTCATTAAATGTTGAGCCTGAGGCTCTGAATCACTTTTGAGCTCAAGCCTCATTTTCACTCGTTAAGCTTTAAGCTCTAATCGTTGACTACTCTGGTCACAACTGCCATTATGTTTCATGCCTTCATGCAATGAAATGCATCACTCACTATTGTATATCCTATTCAATCACTTTCTCATATCATCGGACCTTAGTCCGGCATTCCACATTGAAGTAGAGAATTCACACTTTCATTCATATACAAATACAAATACACATTCCTAACACATTTAACAATCACATTCACATACAATTAGCACTTCAATGTCTCATTCATAACGATCATCGGACCTTCATTGTCCAGAATTCAACAATCAAATCAAATTCATAATCATTCATAATCACTCAATTCATAACATAAACAAAACAAACAATAAAGTAAGACCATCTAGGTCTACTCACAGTACGCTCCAAAATAGCAGTTGCTTCAAAATTCTGGATACGCCTGTATGCAGATGTTTAACCTGCACATCACAATTTATGCAATACACAATTCACACCCGTTACAAAACTCATTTATGCCCAAATAGTTATATGGGCTATGTACAATGCATGTTCAATGACAATCTCAGGTATATGTTCTAAATCACATATTAAGCTCATTCCCATTTCATAATTCATATATGTTTAATTGAACTTAGATTTACACTTCATTTGTACATGATCATTCTTAATTTTCCTTTCAATCTTTACCCTTTGCATGTGTCTAGCTTATTCATAAGCTTACATCTCAATAACACTTAGTTACTTTATATCATAACTCAATTTCTCGTCATCTCTTTTCTAACCTCATAAGATCTCATAATATCCAATTCCCATTCATAATTTAGCCATTCAAATATATATACACAATTAGGCACATCGCCCACTTACACAATAACCATAAATATATTACCCACCTAGTTTGCTTGCAAAACTCTAAGTCAAGATTGTCTTTCCCCTTGTTCTTGGATAGGAATCCCTTGGTTTCCTAAAACAAACCAAATCTCATTCAACATGAATCGACTTAAAAATCCCACAATGCAAAATCACAAAAATTGATTCTAGAATACTTGAACCCAAACATTTCCTAAACTTCATGGACTAAAATCCTTCCAAAAATCCAAAGATTAAAAATGATCTTACCTTGATTCTTCACCAAATGAAGAGATCTTTAGCTCAAATGTAAGCCCTTGTCTTCCTCTTTCTTTTTCGCTTCTTGATCAACTTCAAAATCTTTCTTGAAGATGAAGAAGAATTAAACCCTAACTCAACTCTCTTCTTTTCTCTCACATCACCAACTCTCTTTCTCTTTCTTACTCATTTTCGTTATTCTCTGCTGCTTATCCTTCCATTCACGTTTTTCTTCTTCATTTATAAGCAAGACAATACTTCTTCTTCCAATTATGCCCTTAATGAGTACAAAAAGTCCATTTTATCCTTCCTTATAGGCTTATATTTTTTTAAACTTAAGTGTCTTGCCACAAATACCCTTGAATATTATGACATAACATTTCTTCTAGAAGAATCTCTCCTATTGTCTTACGTTTCTAATGATACCAAAATCATTTAATTTGGTTCAGTGATTCAAAAGATATACTTCAAACACTTTCGGACTGTTCTTATCCAAAAACAATGTACTATGCACACTTCCATCTAGAATTTAAACATCTTAAAGACTGAATTAGATTCAAAGTTCTTTATACCATTTGTAGCTCCATGTCTCTAGTTTACCAAAAGTCAAAAATCATCTCATTTGGAGCTCTACTGATCCCGAAATCATCAAAATACTGAAGTATGTTCAGTAGAATAACACCAGTTTATCAAATTTAAGAACACACTCATTAAACCTGTCCCACTTTTTCACTCAATCTTTCTCAATTCATTTCAATTAGCTAAGATTTTTGGTAGAGATGTATAGCAATGTCTTACGGATACAATGGCTCAAGAATAAGATCATTTGGGTGACTAGAGAAGAAGTTATGGCCAAAAGAATCAAACATGCTTTTGTCTTTACTCACGTTGTACATATCTTTGCGCAATTGCCATAACTTTTACTACAGATGTCGGATTGATTTCATGTTTGAACAGTTTGAAAGAGGACTTCGAGATATACAACTTTCATGAAGACTCGAAGACAAATTCTATCTTCTAAAGGACCAAAAATGGAACAGAAGATAGAAGATGAACAGTAACTAAGACGAAGTTGATGAACAGGAACTTCGTCTTAGATGAACAGTAACTAAGACGAAGTAGATGAACAGTAACTAAGATGATGTTTTCTTCCTTCTTTCATTTGCATCGTCTTACTTTTGCATCGTCTTACTTCTGCTTTGTCTCACTTTGCTTCCTCTTACTTTTGTTTCGTCTTACTTTTGCATCTCCACTTATAAAGATCATAACTTTTGACTCAGATGTCCAAAATTTTCATACTATATACCGTTGGAAAGATAAAAGAGAGATCTACAACTCTCAAAAGGCAAATTTGCCAAAATCAATCTAGATTAATCCAGATTTTCTCCCTAATTCAGAACATGAATTTTACATTCAGCTCCCAATGTACTATACCTAGTTCTCAACTTTATGAAATTTTTAGACTCTTAGAGACATAATTGAAATTCGATGTCTTCATACGAAATGTAGCCATATGTTTCTAGTTTAATCCAAATTAAGAATCATCTCGTTTGGATAACTAGAGAAAAAGTTATGGCTAACAAACCGAAGCACACTCAGTGAACATTTTCCAGATCACTTCCAAATTTGTTTCCAAATCTTTTCTTATCACAACTCATACCAAGATCACTCTTTCTACTCCCCCTACTTCTCATTTTCAATAAAATCACATTTAATATCAATTATACGTGGATGTTGTCAATGAATGCATGTACCGCTTTTTATATACAAACATTCAATATTTATGTGCATATATGCTAACATTATGCATGAGCAAGAAAAATGCATTTCCTAAATCACTCTTTGAGCTCCCATGTACTGAAATTTCGAGTCCTAACCCTTAAAATGGGGACGAGATGTTACAATAGTCATAATTATTAAGCAAAGAAATTAATACAAATAATGCTGCTAAAAGTACCAAAAATGTTCCAGTATGCGCACTATCCTCAAATGATCATTAGTTGCGTTCATGCATTTTTAATAACTAAAATGGTATGTAGGATGTTAAAAGTCTGTCAAGCTAAGTTCAAGAATCCTGGCATTTTACTACTTTAGTCAAAAACACATAACACAACAAAGAACAATAAAATGGAAAACATCGTAAACACACAACCAATGTATAAGTACAAGAAAAGAAAAACTAAGTAAGGCTTTTACGGAATAGGAGAACCTAGTGGTGAAGATGTAGGTGATGGTACCTCCACATTAGACGCTACAAAGAATTTCTTCAATTTCTTTGCTTGGTACCGCTGCTACCTTTGAACATCGGCTACTATTGTTTCAACCGCTGCTAACCTGTTGTTATTTGCTGCGGTAGCATCTTCCAAGCGTTTGAGTACCTCCAGAATTGTAGCAGCATCAGCAATAGGAGTTGCAGATTGTGCTTCTTCTTGCTGTGGGTCGCTGCTTTCTTCTTCTTCGTCGCTAGAGACTGACTCCCTTGCTTCTCTATGTTTAACGGCTGCTCTTTCATGATATGGCCGTAAACTGAATCCCATCAAACTCATCAGTCCACATACATGCAAGTATCTTATGTCAAAAATTTCTGTTGGAATGTATTTCAGCGTCGTGAGGTCGAGGCCCACTGATTGAGCTAATGCGGTCAATATATACCCTAATCCCAATTTAGTGCTTGATGGTTGTGCCATCTGCGCAAACCCTTTCAACAAGTGAAAGGAGGTACAATAGGGCGTGTTATTAGAAGCACACCACAAGGCATATAACTCTTGGCTTGAGACCTTATTACTCTCCACCCTGCCGAAAATTGATACCGCCATGAATTTGTGTCAAAGAATCAACGAGGCATCCCAAATGAGCAAATTTGGGGCGTTATGAACAGAATAGGCCGATGAAATCCCCTGAGCAAAATTCACCAGCTGGTTTAATCGAACCCATTGTGGCAGCCCAAGTAAATGTTCTAACATCAAAGAATCCATCTCTCACTCTTGTCCGCACAGCCTAAACCTCAATTTTGTAAATTTATCCCCTTCCACCACCAATGTGGTGTAACATTCGTGTACTAGCTCCCCATAGATCTCCCATTCTCCCATAATCAAACGTTGCCATCCCAATCGCTCAGCCATAGCTAAAAGATTATCCTTTAGATCTAGCCGTGTCACCATCTCCCAATCAAAGTACCTTGGTACAATGATTCTTTTCGCTTTCACCTTTAGGTACTTTTTTCCTTCCTCATGCGAGAAGATTGGGAAAGGAGCAGAATATTGTGGCGAAAGATCCGGCATTAACTGTCGAACGACCTTATCCTTCCCTTTAGACTTGGTTGCTGTCATCTTCCTCCTTGACATTCTCTTCAATAGTTGGTTTGTTTGAAGGATGTTTTTCAAGGGTGGTTCTCTCTCTTCTTCTTGATTCTCAAATAAGAAATTTTGGAGGCTAGGGTTTTAAGATTTCAATATCATAAGACAATTCCCAAAATGATGTTAAATAGCCAAAAGAAACGGAAAAGGAAGTAAAGACTTATAAATTTATTAGGAAACTGAGAAAAATTTGAAATTTGAACTTACCTAACGTGGTGCGATTGCACCTGAAGCTTGCACCATTTTTATTTCCTAGAAACAACTTCTTAAACAAACAAACAAACAAACTTTTTAATTTAAACCCACACACACATATGCTAATTTTAAGGTCTTTTAGCATGACCGAAACCTTTCTTTCAAGGGTTAAATTAAAAAGCCATTACCTCCTTAGGTCTATGGATAAGACCTCCAAGATAAAGCTTACATCTTTGCCCATTCACCTTGAAATTCTCACAGCGTGCATTGTCAAGTTCCAAAGCTCCATTCCCATAAACAGTTGTGACTTTAAATGGCCCACTCCATCTTGAACGTAGCTTGCCTGGAAATAACCTAAACCGAGAGTTATATAACAAGACAAAATCACCTTCCTTGAAGTGCTTGTCGTGCCATCTCTTGGTTCGCTCTTTAAATAACTTGGCATTCTCATAAACTGTGAAACGTAACTCCTCCAACTCTTGCAACTGCAACAATCTCTTAGTCCCCACCACTTTGCTATCCATGTTAAGAGATTTGATAGCCCTATACGCTTTGTGTTCAAGTTCCACAGGCAAATGACATACCTTACCATAAACAAGTCTATATGGAGTTGTTCCAATAGGTGTCTTGAGAGCTGTCTGATATGCCCACAAGGCATCGTCAAGCTTTATAGACCAATCTTTCCTTGCTCTGTTCACCATTTTCTCCAAAATCCTTTTGAGCTCCCTATTGACAACTTCCACCTGCCCACTTGTTTGCAGATGATAGGGTGTTGCTACCCTATGTTGCACACCATATTGTTTAAGCAGAAGTTCAAGCCTTGAGTTACAGAAATGAGAACCACCATAACTGATTAAAATACGTGGAACTCCAAATCGCACGAACAGCTCTTTCAAGAACTTTATTACCACCCTTCCATCATTACTTGAGCTAGCACTCCGCCCGTTTGGAGACATAGTCTACTCCCACTGATATGTATTTGTTTCCATAAGATGCAGGAAACGGTCCCATAAAATCGATGCCCCATACATCAAATATCTCAACCTCCAATAGACTTGATTGTGGCATCTCATCTCTTTTTTAAATGTTGCCCGTTCGCTGACATCTATCACATCTTCGTACAAACTCCCTCGTATCTTAGTTCAAAGTTGGCTAGTAAAATCCACATAAAGCGAATCATGACAATGAGTTAGCACAGAAAGCATCCCACTTTTCGGAACACATCTCCGAATTAATCCATCAACACATATTTGGAATAAATACGGTTCTTCCTAATGGTAATGCTTAATTTCTGCAAAGAATTTCTTCCATTGTTGATAAGACAAGTCGAAAGGGACAATACCACTCACAACATAATTTACTATGTCGACATACCATGGGATTTCCAACTGCTGAATAAGGAAAATCTGCCCATTTGGAAATTCTTCTCAAATTGGCTGATTGTCTGTATTATTCTCTTGTTTAATTTGAGATAAGTGATCCGCCACCGCATTTTTAGCCCCCTTTTTATCCTTAATTTCAATGTCGAATTCCTGCATTAACAATACCCAACGAATTAATCTTGGCTTTGCATCTTTCTTGGTAAACAAATACCTCAATGTTGCATGATCTGAAAAGATTATTGCTTTTTCTCCAAGGAGGTATGATCTAAATTTCTCGCATGCAAAAACCACTGCCAAAAGCTCCTTCTCGGTTGTTGTGTAATTCAATTGAGCTCCCGATAATGTTTTTCTTGCATAATAGACTGCGTGCAGTTTCCTATCCTTTCATTGCCCTAGTACGCAACCGACAGCATGATCGCTTGCATCACACATCATCTCGGATGGTAATGACCAATTGAGTGTTGCTAATACTGGTGATGTAGTAAGAGCCGCCTTAAGTGTTTCAAAAGCCTGCACACACTCAACATTAAAATCAAATGGCGCATCTTTCATAAGCAAATTAGTTAGAGGTCAAGCAATTATGGAAAATTCTTGAATAAATCTTCTGTAAAACCCGTCATGTCCCAAAAATGAACGAAATCCTTTCACATTCGTAGGAGGTGGTAACTTTGCTATCACTTCGATCTTAGCCATGTCAACTTCAATTCCCTTGCTAGAAATTTTATGCCCAAGCATTATACCCTCATCTACCATAAAATGGCATCTCTCCCAATTGAGAACTAAATTTGACTCCTCACATCGTGCAAACACTTTCCCTAAATTCTGCAAACATGCATCAAACGAATCACCGAAAACTGAAAAATCATCCATAAATATTTCCATGAAATCCTCCGCTAAATCAGCAAAAATTGCCATCATGCACCATTAAAATGTTGCTGGAGCGTTACACAAACCAAAAGGCATTCTTCTATATGCAAACGTTTCATAGGGGCATGTGAATGTGGTCTTCTCTTGATCATGTGGATAAATAAAATTTTGATTATAACCCGAATATCCATCCAAGAAATAATAAAACGCATGACCTGATGCTTTCTCCACCATTTGATCAACAAATGGTAATGTAAAATGATCTTTTCATGTAGCAGAGTTCAGCTTCCCGAAATCAATGCACACTCTCCAACCCGTAACTATTCTTGTAGGAATAACCTCACCTTCCTCATTTTCAACGACAGTCATACCTCTTTTTTTCGGCACACACTGAACTGGACTTACCCACTCACTATCCGAAATAGGATAGATGATGCCCGCATCAAGTAATTTGATGACCTCTTTCTTTACGACTTCCTTCATGTTTGGATTTAATCTTCTTTGTCGTTCCCTTACAGACTTGCTTCTTTCCTCTAAGTAAATTTTGTGCATCACTACGTCGGGGCTAATTCCTTTTATATCAGAAATTTGCCACCCCACATCTCTAGCATACTTCCTCACCAACTCCACCAACTGTTGTTCATGCTCATTTATCAAATTATTGGAACATAATAATAGGTAGGGTTTTCCCCTTCTCCTAGAAATGCATACCTCAAATGACTCGACAATGGTTTCAACTCTAGGACTGGTGGACGCACAATGGACAGTGGAGCTGGATTTGTTTCTTGTAGCAACTTCTCTATTCTCTCTTTTTCAACCTTACCTTCACCAATAACCTCTACATCCGGATCAAAGGAAACTTCTTTCTCCTTGCTTTTCGCCACACTCAACACACATTCATCCACAACATTTACCTTCATACAAACCTCGTTATCCATTGGGTGCTTCATGGCTGACCTCATACAAAACTCAACTTGCTCCTCACCAATGCACAATATGAGTTTTCCTCCGTAGACATCTACTAGAGCTTTTCCTATGTAGAGGAATGGACGGTCCAAAACCAATGGGCATTCTGAATCAGCCTCAAAATCCAACACCACGAAATCCACTAGAATTATAAACTTGTCCACTTTCATAAGCACATCTTCCAAAATCCCAAACAGTCTCTTGATTGATTGATCCGCTAGTTGCAACACCATAGATGTCGGCTTAACCTATCCAAGACCTAATTTCTGAAAAACTGAACGGGGCATCAAGTTTATAATTGCACCCAAATCATACAAACATTTGTTATATTGTCTATCACCAATTACACAAGGAATTGTGAAACTTCCAGGATCTTGTAGTTTTAAAGGAATAGCGTTAAAAATAATTGAGCTACATTTTTCTGGAAGTTGCACAGTCTCGTTATCATTAAGCGACCTCTTATGAGTTAGGATATCTTTCAAAAATTTAGCATACTTTGGCATATGTTCCAATGCCTCCACAAAAGAAAGATTAATTTTCAATTTTTTTAACTTTTCAAGAAATGATGCAAATTGACTATCATACTGTTGTTTCTTAAGTAGTTGAGGGAAAGGGACAGATGGTATATACTTACCTGCTTCGGCCTGCTTATTTTTACCTGATTCATGGCGTTCACGATCGCACCTTTCACTGTCACGAGCGAGACCGAGGGCTGATTTTTCTTGCTCTGGCACAACTTGCAAGGTATAATCGCACCCTACTTCCTCGCAATCGCGACCTTCTTCTGTCTGCTCATTTGCTCTGTTCTTTACTTGATTTTCGAACTCCTTACCACTCCTTAGCCGTATAGCTTTTAAAGACTCATTTGGATTTGGTTCTGTGGTACTTGGGAAACATCCAAGGTTCCATTGAGCAAGAGTAGTTGCCAATTGTCCCATTTGGACCTCCAAATTGTGAATTGACAAGGAGTGATTTTTTACTATTTGAGCAACCTTCGCTTCTAGCTTCTGCTATGATTCATCTTATTGATTTAGCTTAGTTCCAATCATCTCCATAAATTTCTCCATCTTAGCCTCGAATGAATTCCTAGGTTGAAGCTGTCTTTGCTCCCCCACTATGTTGTTGTTGTTACTCCATGAAAAGTTGGGACGATTCCGCCATCGAGGATTGTAAGTGTTTGAAAATGGGTTGTCTCCTGGATGGTTATTCCCCACAAAATTGGCTTGCTCAGCCGTAACAACTGCTGGACACTCATTGGTGAAGTGCCCCTGCTGATTGCATAACTCACATGCACTTTGAACTGCTGCCACTGATGAACTTGAAGTGAAGCTGCTAATCTATTTCACAATATTCGCAACTTCAGCCTGTAAAGCAGTCATTAGATCAAGAGACAAACCCCCTTCTGCTTTTTTATCATCGATCGAGATCTGTCTGATGCCCGTAATGCATTAGTGGCTGCCATTTCTTCCAGTAGATCATATGCCGCATCAATTGTCTTCTTCATTAAAGATCCTCCTACTGCTGCATCAATTGTACCACGAGTGGTGGTGTTAACTCCATTGTAAAAAGTTTATAGCAGCAATTCTCGAGGTAAATTGTGATGAGGACAACTTCGTTGTAACTCTTTGAACCTTTCTCAAGCTTCATACAAATATTCACCGTCTTGCTACTGGAAGTTGATGATTTCCTTAATGATCTTCGCTATTTTGGCTAAAGGGAAATACTTGGACAAAAATGCTTGAGCTAACCCGGTCCATTTAGTAATGGACCCTGATGGAAGGGAATTGAGCCACACCTTAGCTTTATCTTTCAGAGTAAATGGAAACAATCGTAATCGAATCGCGTCATCTGTTACTCCATTGTACTTGAAAGTGTCATAAATTTCTAGGAAATTTGTGATATAGGTATTTGGATCTTCATTTGGCAACCCATAAAACTACACTGTCACTTGTAACATCTGTAGCAAAGCTGGTTTGATCTCGAAATTGTTCGCTGTCACAGCAAGTCTTGTCACACTTTGCTGATTTGGCCGAAAGCCAAGCCTAAGCACATCCATCAATGTTCTTTGTTCCTCTGCCATGATATGCTCCGGTAGTACAACTTCAATCACACGTGTGTCTTCTGCAGCTTGACATAGAGCTGCTTCCAAATGAGAAACTTCGTTGTGAAATTCAGCTAAAGGCTTCTGCGAATTTCTCGTTTTTCCTCTCAGACATACACCTGCAAATAAATGAAATACTTAAATCAACCTGTAATTAAACTAAAAAAGATGTTAGGTAGATCCCCGACAATGGCGCCAAAAACTTGATGAGTTATAAAATAAAACTCACTCGGACCTCGACCACAAGTATACGGGTTATTATAGTACGGTTATCGTTCCCACGAGGATTTATACTAAGCACCAATCAATTCTTTCCAGATTGTTTAAGTTAATAATAGTAAGGTTTAGAAATTAAAAGTGATATAAATAAATCAATTGCGTTTAAACTTTCAAGAACAAAACTAAATTTTTAAGAAGAGGAAATGCTTTCACGAAATCACAAGATTAAAATTCCCAAAAATTATTATCAACTCCTGCTAAGGTAAATCGGAATCCTAATATTCTGCTACCCCGAGTTTCTTTAGAAGTAATTCTTCTCTCTCAAGTTTGAATTACCTACTCTGTTTTATCATAATGCAAATTTCTCAATTCAGATGTAAATAAAACAGAGATGAACTGCATAACCTTTGAGGAATAAACTTAGACACTAATCTCTTAGCATGTAAGTTGTAATTGTATGATTTTAAAGAAGAGCCAAACTCTCATTGAGATCAAATAATAACTATTCATAAGAACAACAAACCATACATAGTAGAAGTTTAGAAAACAAGATTCACCCTAGAGGGTGAAACAATCTTTGAAATAAGGAAACTAGAAAACACACATCATAAGCAAATTGAAAATAAACTGAAAAGATGAAAACAAATGTTCTTATGCCCTGGATTACACGCTTCACAGAGCTCCTACTTCCTCTTCCTCATTCTTGCTTCTCCTCCCCTTTTTTTCTTCGTGCCTCTCTTTTTATGCTTCTCCTCCTTGAAAAAGGAATTCATTAATTTCCTCATGACTCTCCACCTCCAATGGATCGTAACAACTCCTCCCCACGTTCTTGCACGTTGTAGACCTCTTCTAACCGTCCTCCATTCATTTTGGATATGAAATGACGGAATTACCCTTGAAGTTACGTAGTGCGATCGCACCAAGACCCTCGCGATCGCTCCTTGTTCTTCCTTAAGTCCACAGCTTCGGTTGCGCTCGCACCGTTATTCCTTACGATTGCACCAAACACCTCTTTTCTTATTTCTTTCACCAACTTTTCTTATCTTGCTCCCCTGTCCCTTCACACTTAACAAAACATTAAAATTGCCCAAAAACTAAACTAAACTACTAACCAAGAACTAAAAGTACCAAAAACATACCTAAAAAAATTAACAATCAACAAATAAATAAACTCACATCATATAACAATAGAGACAAACAGTTAGCATAGACATATGCGATTTATCCCTAAAATAATAACAAAAACATAAATTTAGAAATATCAAATAATCTATTTTTGAAGATCCACAAAATGTGGTACAAGTAATTACTAACTAATTTGAAAATATTTTCTGTTTAACTATAAGCATCCCATATATAGTTGCATTGAACAAGTAAATGAAACTAAAATCACCATATTTTGGTTGCAAATGTAAACAAAAATTTTAGAAAGGCAAAATCATGTAGAAGAGTTGTATAACAAGAAGTAGCATTTGAAATTATAATAATAAGAAAGGAGACTTGTGCAACACAAGAACACAAGTGAATTTGTTAGTGTGCTGAAGATAATATAGAAAATAGAGGATTTCAACTTTAGTTCTAACTAATCCTGACCCAAAATTAGAAATGTCCATTTATAACCACTCCCTCATTTTTTGCATTATGCAGTCACGACTAAATAAAATGAAACCTATGTTTTTGTTTTACCACTGATCAAAATATGACTAAAACAACCAAAAATAACAAAGATAATGGAACCTTCTCATTCGGCAAGGTTTTTAATGATTGAGATTCAATAAACAGGAACAAAGAGTTGCAATAACATACCATGATGAATCCCAGTCTTAGAATGGTATAGTCGGATTTGGTTACAGACCCATAAAATTGCTTGAAAAATGCATGCTCAAAAGAAGTAAAGAGAACAAACACCAATAAAAAGAGTAGAGTTAATGTGCACCATTAACACCTTCCTATCAAAGAATTAGCTCGAAGGGATTGATGGTTTTGAGGAAAAATAAGCTAGTAGTTGTTATCTTTTTGGTCTTGCAAGTTTATGCAGTTGTATCCATTATTAGTTTAGTACATAACATCTAGGAACTTGCAAATTTATGAATGGAGCTTACCACCCAACCCAAAACATAAGTCCATGACTCCTCCGTAGACCCACCACGGATGTGATTTTCAACTTTATCACCTCTCCACTACTTCACCGTTCTTCCTTCTCTCTCTCTTATTTCTCCAACTAGCTAGCTAGATAGTCCCCACCTTTTCAAATTTTTGCTCAAAATACCCAAGAACTTTCTTCCTGCAAACACCTCAATCACCATGTCAAGAGACAAGCTTAAAGATTCTGCTAAAGGGTCTTCACAATCGGTTGGTGAACAACAGCAACCTCCTACTCATCAAGTAATTCTGGGCTAGTTCATACATTTTTTCTTTAACCTAAATCCAAATTAACACATAAAGTTCAAACCCTGTTGTTTTTTTCATCAATTGTCATATCAACGATTAGCTCCAAAATCATAAACTTAGATATGAAATAAATCATAAACCTTAAACCCAGAAATCAATGCCATCAAAACTCCAAAAGTTACCAAATTTACCAAATCCGAATCCGAATCCGAAACCCAAAAGTCAAAAAGCCAAACCCATTAAAATGATCGAGAGATAAAGCTTGCTGGTGGGTCTTTATAGAGGTTGGTATACCGACAAAATCCAGTAGAAAACAACACCCAAATCCAACAACATCACCACTAGAAGAAAAACTAGACTGCAAAGGATGGAATACATGCCTCAACTGACGGCAGCAAAGATGGCGGGTGATGGAGGAAGATGACGATGATGGCAAACACAAGGAAAGAACACAAAAAGCATAGGAGGACAACGGTAGAAGAAAAAAATGAAGATGGAGCAGTTTTCGTTTAAAAAGGAACGAAAACGCTTAATTTTAAAAAAATGTTCAAACATTTGGGGACCACGTCAGAAAATGTCACCAAATGTTCGACAATTGGCAACGAAATCTTCAAATCATCGCCAAATATTTGACATTTTGCGACCAAATCTTCAAATTGTCGTAAAAGATATTTCTTTAGCTACTATTTGATAAAACGTTGCAACTTTACAAAATTTAAAATCGGTTGTAGAATATTCTTGTATCTATATTTGTATTGTATTTATTGTATAACATACTGTATTCTTTGTATAGTGTAGAAGACTGTTGTTGTATAGTTTTTAGCTGTTTTGTGTTTTATGTAATAGCTGTTGTCATTTTGTAAAACATACAATGATGGTATATATACCATCTGTTTTCCATTCGTATAAATAAGAATAACCATTCAGTTTGGTTAAGATAACTTTACCAAACATAAAATCCCTAGAGTGTCTACAGATTCTTCATGGTATTAGAGCACTGGGTAGATCAACACATCTATGAAGCTGAATTATGGTAGACGGTAGCAGTAGTTTGAGATCATCGTTTGGAAGTATGAAAGATGACGAGAATCCGATGTTTCTGCAGAACTTAGATCATCCAAGTATGGTTCTCGTTACGACTCCATTAAGTGGGAATAACTACTTATCTAGGATTCGTGCAATGCGAATAGCTCTAGGCGCAAAGCTGAAGCTTAATTTCATCAATGGAAAATGTGAAAGGCCAGAAGAAAGTTTGCTAGAATACGATCTATAGTGTCGGGTTGATTTTATGGTAACGTTGTGGATACTTAACGCCATCTCCAAAGACATCGTGGAGTCCTTTTTGCACACGAGCTCAGCTAGGGATCTCTGGAAAGACTTAGAGCGGCGATATGGAGAATGTAATGGGCTACTGTTGTATCAGCTCAAGAGAGAGATTAGTTCGATTTCACAAGAAGATTTATCTATTTCCAAGTACTTTACTAAACTCAAAAGGTTGTGGGATGAACTCAATTGTTTGGCTCCCATACCGCAATGTTCATGCAGAGCCCTAAAACAATGTTCATATGGATCCCTTAAACAGTTTATTGAATTTGGGGATAATGATAGATTGGTACAATTTCTTATAGGATTGAATGAAGAATATGATGCAATTAGGAGTCAGATACTTGTAATGGAGCCTTTGCCTCATGTAGATAGGGCTTATTCGATGGTTGTTAAGGTTGAAAAACAACGAGAGGTTAATATTTCTTTTACTGATAACACCACTAGTGCTATGATGGTACGTAGTTCTGGTAGCAGTATGGAAAAAGGGGTTGATAAAGGTGTTTCCAAGAAACAGATGAATAAGGAGGACATGTTTTGTGATTTTTGTAAGATGAAGAGACATACAAAAGATACCTGTTTCAAGATTCATGGGTATCCAGATCGGTATAAGGGTTCTAAAGATAAAAAATGAGGAGATATGAATAAGGAGTTTGTAAATATGAGTGATTCACCTTTGGATTACTCACTAGAAAAGGGTACGAAGGAACCAATTTGGAAACAAGACATGGCAGCAATGATTTAACAAGGAATTATGAGTTTTATACAAAGTCAAGGGAAGCAGATTCAGATGAAGGACAAAGGAGGAGATGTCATCAACTTTGCACATTACAATGACTTTGCAAGTAGCATTCTCAACCATTTTTTTAGTTCAGTTAGTTCAATTGATTGTGGTTCTTGAATAATAGACATAGGTGCTTCAAATCATATATGCCATGATCTTAATTTGTTTGATAAACCTAAACCTGTTACTAAATATACCCCTGTTCACCTACTGGATGGCACAGTTAAGACAGTAGATTTCACAAGGATATCATTCTTTGTGATAATCTTAGTCTGTCATCCTCTTTACACATACCTTCGTTTCAAATATAACCTACTTTCTATGAACAAACTAGCTTGTCAATCTTCAACCAAATTTACGTTTAATGCAACCTTTTGTGTTCTGCAGGACCTTTTGACTGATGAGGTCTTAGCAGTTAGAAAGGTAATTACAGAACTCTATGTTCTTGACAAGTATTCTTTTCATAAAAATATCATTTTGTCTTACACCACACATTTAGATAAAAGTATCAATAAGCCAATACAATGTCATAGTGCTGTTGTTGATGGTTTTTGACACCAAAGATTGGGCCATCCATCCTTCACTATAATGAAATAGTTGCAAGATACCTTCAATAATATGAATTTTTTCTGAACACCCGTGTGATGTATGCCATCTCTCAAAACAAACTAGGCCAGTGGTTTAAATTTGGGCACAACAACTTACAACCAGCAAAAAACATGTTTTAGATTGAAGAGGAATATAAAACAAGTTTCTTCAATTCGTTATATGAAACAAAGGTTATATCGTTAATTCGATGAAATTTTTTCTTTAGTCAATCTTCTCAATCTTTATTGGCTCGAAGCTCTTAATTTTTTTCTTTTTTTGATCTATTTATATCAATTGTTAAAATGTAAAGACAATAAGTTAACTAAGAGTCTATTATTTTTCACCGACAAATATCCAAATTCTTATGCCTAATACCTTATAGATAATCCTAACTGGATAGGAACAATAACTAATTGTAGCTTGAATAGTTTGTAAAGGAACCCTCCGTTCTCAAATTCATCCAACTCTTGCAATTTCTTTTCTGTCAAGGGGTTCTGCAATTTGTAGGAGTTCAAATGTCCGTAGACTTTGGTGAACTATTGGAGAGAGAGGCTTGCTTCTTGTTCGTTACATAAAACAAAGTTCATATCATTTAACTGTATAAATGAAATTTCATCCTTAAATTATAACTTTTTAATTGTTAATTAAAAAGGAATGAGGTTTTCGGAAGATAAATGGAATATCAAACCAACTTCCTTCCTTTGATAGTGTTCATGTTTTCCCTGTAAAATTCAAGACAGATCTGATTAGTGAAACTTTTGGATTTATTATTAGATCTTCTCTATTAGAACCAGAGATAATTCAACATGTTGTCTCTCGAATGAGCATATGGTAAGATCTAGAAATTGTTAATAATAAGCAATGTTTAAAAAATGAGCATATGGTAAGATCTAGAAATTGTTAATAATAAGCAGTGTTTAAAAAACCGGACCGGACCGTCCGGTCCGACCGGAAAAAGGTTGAACCGGACAGTGGTCCGGTTCGGTTTCACTTAATAACCTCTCTATGTAATAACCGGACGGTTCAACCTTTTTCGGTCGAACCGGATCGGACCGGTCCGGTCCGGTTTTAAACCCTTGGTATCATCTTCAAAATATGCTACTGTACAAACTTCCCTTTACACACTCCGGCATCTTCAAAAATCGGTCGACTCAAAATTGGCGTTGCTTTAGGCTGTTTCACGACTGGCTCGGTGAGTGAAATTTCAGGAATCGGTTGAGGCTCCTCGGCGACGC
>JAOQMQ010092765.1:0-16797 GCA_027563845.1 Erythroxylum subrotundum | reverse complement strand
ATGGGAATGAGTGTTTAAATGGAAGTTGAGAGGAAACATGGAGATTGAGAATGAAAGTTGGAAATGCAGAAAGTTGATATAGCATGAATAGGTTGAATATGAATTTTTGGCTTTTGATGATTTTTTATTAAACTTGTACATTTTGGAGTAGTATGAATTTATGGTAACTGAGTTTAATGAAATGGAGTAGAAAAAACTCGAAATAAAAATTTGAATTGTTGGATTTTAGAGAAGGAAATTTGGAAATTTCTGGGAATGAATAGTAATAATGTTGAATTTTGATCTGAAACTTCCGTGAATTTACTGTACCAATCTAGATTGATTTTGACAAAATGGTCTCCATAAAAGTTGTAGATATTTCTTTTATCTTTCCATTGATATAAAGTTTGTAAATTTTAGAGTTTTGGATCAAAAGTTATGGAGGTTTGAAGTTGATATGTTGGTGGAGAAGAAGAAGTGAAATTACACCGTTGTGCTTCAAAATGGATTTGCACCGTCGTGCACGGCGGTGACTTTTGAGGATTGTGAAAATGCACCGTCGGTGATTTTGGCGATAAATGGGAAAATGCACCGTCATGTATAAGCACGATCGTGCATTTGAGGTTTTCCCTTTTTCTGAATAGTCTTGATTCTTTCTACCATAACGTCTTCTCTAGACATCCAAATGGCTTGATTCTTGAACCATTGGACTCGTAAGACATTGTTATACATCTACACGAAAAATCATAGCCATCTGAAATGAATTAGGAAAGAATGAGTGAAAAACGTGGGACGGGTACGGTGAGTGTGCTCTTAAATAATATGAACTGGTGTTATTCCACTGAACATACTTCAGTGTTTTGATTATATTTCGACTTATAGGATTCCAAAAGAGATGATTTTTGATTTCAAATAAAATAGAGATATAGGCCTACAAATTGGCTCAAGAAGTTGAATTATGATTCAGTCTCTAAGATGTTGAATTTCTGGATGAAAGTTGTGCATAGTACACTGTTTTTTAATACGAACAATCCGATAATGTTTGAGGCATATCTTCCAAATTACTGAACCAAATTGAGTGATTTTGGTGTCAATGTAAAGATAAGACATATAGGAACACTTTTCTAGAAGAGAGTTTGATCAAATTACCTCATTGTCACCTTCTAATTGAACGTGAACAATAGACCTAAATGGTGTGTCTTAGAAAAATCTGAAGTGATTCAATGAGTAATGAATTGTGATTTTTATAGTTTTAGTGAGGCATAAACCTAAGTATAAATTATACTTAGATGAGTTTTGGATATGAGAATGATTTTGTGATGGAATTGATGGTAGGATACTCGGGATTGTCATGAACATGCATTGTACATATTTCATTTCATTCATGTGCATTATTAAACACTTATGATTGTACAAATTGTGATATTTGTGTATGTTGTTTGATATAGAGGAGCAACTGGAATGTCAACCTCTAGACGTTGCCGGAACTTCCAAGCATTAGCTTCGGGAGCAACTAGTGAGTAACCTAGACGGTTTCTCTCAATTATTGTTTGCTTAAATTATGATTTGAATGATAAATGAATGTGTTTGATTGTTGATTTCCGGACAGGAGGTCTGATGATTGTGAACTATGGAATGTATATTGAAGTGCTACTTAAATGTGAATGTGAAGACCTATGTGCTTTATAATGTGATTGATTATGGTACATGCATTCCATTCATGAATGCACAATCAGATAATGACAGTTGTAACCAGAGAAGCCACCGATCAGAGCTTAAAGACCAACGTGTGAAAAAGAGCCTCGAGCTTAGACAGTGATTAAGAGCCTATGGCTCACTATGTAAAAATGAGTCATGTATCCTCATCAAATAAGGGACAGTTATTAATGAGCCCGGTATCTAAAATAGATACGGGACAGTTCAGGCACTCGGTCACAACAATGTAATAATTGGAAAAGTGTCTCATGAGCATTTCATATGCATTTTGTTAAGTATGTTTGCTTGATTGAAATGTATAATTGCCTATGCTTAAGTGAAAATGTGATACATGATCAATTACGTGAAAATGTGATTGTATGTTATGTGAAATGATGTGTTGCATAAATTGAGTTAACCATCGATAATGGTTACCTCATTAAGTTTGCAAAACTCACCAAAATTGCAACGTTGTCTTTTCAGGACCGAGAGACGACTCTAGCTACTGAGAGGCTCTACCAGCCGTATATAGTACTTTTGTACTAGGTCTTGATGTTGTACATATAGTAAGTGTTGAAAGACACAATGTAGACCTTCGGTTTTTATGTAATGATATGAGAAAAAAAGTTGGTTTTAAAATATTGTGATTTTCTATTGATGCTTATAAGTGATTAATGATATGATGCCATGTGAAGTGAATGTAGTGATCGAACGTAGCTCACCCTTATCATAGGATATGTACCGGAATGACCTCCGGGCGTCCCGATATGTACCTTGCAGTAAGGGGGCGCTACATTTAGGTGGTATTAGAGTATGGTTGGCATCTGTTGGGACATATAGGAATGTTAAGAATGAAAAATTGTGAGAAATGTGGATAATGAATGAAAGTTATTGTTTTTTATAGGTCATCCACTCTAGGTGATCAGGTTGATCAACCAGCTGACCAAGGATCAGTAGGAACTAGTAAGGAGTCCTCGATACCTTGATCTGAGGAGATGCCTCCTAGAGTTCCCAAGAGAAGAGAAAGGAGGTATGATAGGCTGCAGAAGCAGGGAGCTGTGGACTTCTATGGCAGCACACAGTCTGCTGAGTCCAAGGGATGGTTAAAGAGGACAAAAAGGGTATTTGATCAGATGAACTGTGAGCCAGACGAGAGGTTTGACTATGCAGTGTCATTATTGCAGGGCCCAACATATCAGTGGTGGAAGACTGTTCCAGGCAGTAATACCAGGCCTTGCCAGTTGAAGTGGGAAGACTTTCTGAGGGTCTTCAGAGACAATTATATGCTCAAGATGTACTTGGACAGGAAGATGAAGGAGTTCCTAGAGTTGAAGCAGGGTAGGATGTCAGTGGCGGATTATGAGATCCGGGTTTAATGAGCTGATGGACTATGCTACTGCTCTGATTCCTACAGAAGAAGACAAGTGTAGGAGGTTTGAGGATGGCCTTAATATGGAGATCAGGGCAAGGTTGGCCATCTCAAACCTAAGCAGTTTCACTGAGCTGAAAGCTACTTCTATCAGGATTGAGCAGTTACTGAGAGAGAGCCAAGCAGAGATTAGGCAAGGATCTAGAGGGAAGAGATCTAGTGAGAATCAGGGTAGTTCTAGCGGAAGATTTAGTAAGTGCCAGAACAAAACCTTCAGATCATCAGGTGGATCTAGGCAGTCAACATCAGGGCAAGGGGGTAGGTTTTCACAACTTGGTAGTGGGAGAGGCACATCATAGAATCAGTATCCAGTTTGTGAGCATTGTGAGAGGAGGCATGGTGGTGAGTGTTGGAGATTGGCTGGAGCTTGCCTCAAATGCGGCTCCATGGACCACCAGATTAGAGATTGCCCTGCTACTTTGGGAGTTCAGTCTGTTGTGAGTGGGCGATCTGGGAGTGATATTACAGTCCAGCAGAGTAGAGGTAGTGGATCTGGACACAGAGGCCGAGGTAGAGGCAGAGTGAGATCTGGGAATTCTTCTATAAGGACTGAGAGGCGGGGCAGCCGACCGTAGTCCCAGGCCAGGGTCTATGCTATGACTAGGCAAGAGGCTCAGGACTCACCAGATATAGTGGTAGGTGCGCTTCTTGTTTATGATTTTGAGGCATTTGCACTGCTAGATCCAGATCCACACACTTTTTTATGGCACAACATCTGGCATATAGACTGCATTGTGTTAGGGAGCTGCTACAGTATAGGTTAGAGGTGAGTACACCTCTAGGTAGTACTACTGTCATAGAAGAGGTTTGCAAAGGGTGCTTGATTAAGATTGATCAGGCAGATTTGGAGGTAGACCTGATTATACTATAGTTGATAGAGGTAGATGTTATCCTAGGCATGAATTGGCTCACTGCTCATAAGGCTATCATGAACTGCTACACCAAGGAGGTAGTACTGGAATCTCCTGGTCAGTCGAGGGCAGTATTCAGAGGAGTTAGTCAAGCAGTGCCAGCCAAGATGATATCCTTTATGAGTGCACCGAGATTAATGCAGGGAGGATGTGAGGCTTGTCTGGCCCACATCATTGATACTAGGGCTGAGTAGAGTGTACAGGACATTCTAGTGGTTAGGGAGTTCTTGGATGTGTTTCCCAATAAGCTACCTGGTTTACCACCAGATCGGGAAACGAAGTTCACGATTGATCTAGTTCCAGGTGTTGCTCCTATATCTATCCCTCCATATAGGATGACACCTGTGGAATTGAAGGAGTTGAAAGCTCAGTTGCAAAAGTTGCTGGAAAAGGTTTTTATTAGACCCAGTGTTTCACCTTGGGGAGTTCCAGTGCTGTTTGTGAAGAAGAAAGATGGAATTTGAGGTTATGCATCGATTATAGGTAGCTGAATTGGGTGACAGTGAAGAACAAGTACCCATTGCTTAGAATCGATGATTTACTTAATCAGTTGCAGGGAGCTCAGGTGTTTACTTAGCTGGACTTGAGGTCAGGGTACTATCAGTTAAAGATAGCCAAGGTTGATGTACCTAAGAGTGCATTCAAGAGCAGATATGGGCACTTTGAGTTCTTAGTGATGTCGTTTAGGTTGACTAATGCCTCAACAGCTTTTATGGCCTTGATGAACAAGGTGTTTCAGCCCTACCTGGATCGATTTGTGATTGTGTTAATTGATGATATCTTGGTGTTTTCAAAGAGCAGAAAGGAGCATGCTGAGCATCTGAGAGTCATCTTACAGATTATGAGAGAGAAGCAGCTATCTGCCAAATTCAGTAAGTGTGAGTTTTGGCTGGATTAGGTTATGTTTCTGGGACATATAGTGACTGGAGATGGCATACTGGAAGATCCAAAGAAGATAGAGGCAGTGATGAATTGGGAACTTCCGAGAAATGTCTTAGAAATCTGAAGCTTCCTAGGATTGGCCGGATATTACCGGAGATTTATCGAGGGGTTTTCTCTGATCTCAGCCCATCTGACAAAACTTCTGAGGAAGAATGTAGTGTTCAGATGGAATGAGGAGTGTCAGAAAAGCTTTGAGGAGCTGAAACATCGGTTGACTAATGCACCGGTGTTGACTATTATATCGGGGACTAGAGGATATGTGGTATATAGTGATGCATCGCATCAAAGATTCGGATGTGTACTGATGCAGCATGGCAAGGTGATCGCCTATGCATCGAGACAATTAAGGTCTCACGAGATCAATTATCCGGTACATGATTTAGAGCTAGCTGCAGTTGTCTTTGCTATAAAGATTTGGAGACATTATTTGTATGGAGAGACTTTCCAGATATACACTGATCATAAAAGCTTGAGATATCTGCTGAGTCAGAGGGAGTTGAACTTGAGGCAGAGGAGATGGACTGAGCTACTGAAAGACTACGATTGCACTATTAAGTACCACCCGGGGAAAGCTAATGTGGTGGCAGATGCTTTGAGCAGGAAGTCTCACGTCAGTGCAGCTCAAATTCAATTATCGAGGCGACCTAATCTGATACATTTGAGAGCTTTAAATGTGGAGTTATATCTGGAGCAGGATAGGGCCTTGATTGCTACTTTGAAGTTGAGACCGATACTATGTAATAGAATCAGAAAGGTCCAGGGCAAAGATCCTGATATGGTGAAGCTTATGAAGAAAGTAAAGATGAATCCGAATTCCATTTTGAGTTGAGGGATGAGACATTATAGTTGAGACAGAGGTTGTGTGTGCCTAATGTGGATGATCTGAGGAAGGAGATTCTTGAGGAAGCTCATATGGCCACCTATGCTATGCATCCTGGTACTACCAAGATGTATAACACACTGAAGCAACATTTCTGGTAGCCTGGAATGAAGAAGCAAGTGGCAGAGTATGTATTTAAGTATATGACTTGCCAGTAAGTGAAAGCTGAGCACCAGGCTTCAGTAAGGAAGCTCCATTCGTTGCTCATTCTGGAGTGAAAATGGGAACAGATCACTATGGACTTCATCATGGGATTGCCTAAGATTCCGAGGCAGCATGATGCGATCTAGGTCATAGTGGACCAGTTGACTAAGTCGGCCCATTTCTTACTAGTGAGAGAAAATAACCCACTTGATCATTTGGCTCGGAGATATGTAGATGAGGTAGTAAGACTACATGGGGTTCCAGTGTCTATAGTATCGGATAAGGATCCCAGATTTACTTCGAGGTTTTGGAGGAGCTTGCAGTCTGCTATGGGGACTAAGTTAAACTTCAGTACAACATTTCATCCTCAGACAGATGGACAGAGTGAGAGGACAATCAAGACTATTGAGGATATGCTCAGAGCTTGTGCATTGGAGTTTAGAGGAGCTTGGGATCAATATATGGCATTGATAGAGTTTGCCTATAATAACCATTATCATAGTAGTATCGAAATGGCACCATATGAGGCACTGTATGGTAGAAAATGTTGGTCGCCATTGTATTGGGATAAAGAGGGCTTGAGAATGGTGGAAGGCCCAGAGATGATACAGGACACAGTCGATAAGATAAAGTTGATCCGAAGCCAAATTAAAGCGGCTCAAGATAGACAAAAGAGTTATGTGGATCAACATCGACATGATATGAAGTACAGTGTGGGAGACAGAGTATTCCTAAGAGTGTCACCCTAGAGAGGAGTTCTGAGATTCAGTAAAAAAGGCAAGTTGAACCCTAGGTACATTGGTCCTTATAAGATTATTGAGAGGATTGGACCTTTAGCCTATAAGTTGGCTTTATTGAAGGAGATGTCTCAGTTGCATAATGTGTTTCATGTGAGTATGCTCCGAAGATACCAATCGGATCCGACACATGTGATATCGACTCAGGAAATTGAGGTTGCTAGTAACTTAAGTTATGTTGAGGAGTTGATCAAGATTATGGGATCGCAGATCAAGCAGTTGAGGAACAGGGTCATTCCATTGGTGAAAGTCCTTTGGAGGAACCACTCAACTGAGGAAGCAACATGGGAGACAAAGGAGCATATGAGGAGACAATATCCCTAATTGTTCGAGCAAACAGGTAAGAATTTCGAAAACGAAATTTCTTTAAGGAGGGGAGAGTTGTAACATCCCATTACTTGTGGGGAGGTTAGAATAGTAAATTTGAGTGATCAATGAGAGATAAGAAATGCATTTTCATGCTCATGCATAATATGTCATACACATAGACATGAATAGTGAAATTGTTGCATGTGAAAATAATTGTACATGCATTCATGAATAATTCCAGGTATAATTGGAGTGAGTTGTGATTTCTTGGGAATGTTGTCAATTTTTTTGAATTTATTTATATTGGAAATTCTATTGGTTAGTAGAATTTTTATATTTGTGAATTTTGGTGAAATTAGGATTTATTTTTGGAATTTATTGAGTATTATGGAAAATAGGAAAAAGAAATCAAAAGAAGTTTAGAGATAATCGGATTGTAAAGAGGAGAGCTAAATGGAGTTAGTTTCAAAAGAAACTAAGTTAGAACATAGGCATTAGGAAAGTGACAAGTGTCACTTAGTTAAGTTACTTTTATAATTTGCTAGAAGTAAGTTTGAGTTATCTGAGAGTTGAAAAGGAGTTAGTGTTATTTCATAAGCTTCCATCTCTTTTGTAGCAACCTTCTTCAAATTTTCTTCAAATACATAGAGTTTTCTATCAAATACCTTCAGAGGGATTTCTTTGCTTTTCCTCATCCCACACCTTTACCACACTATTAATTGCCTTTTTCTGCTTAAGAAAACTAAAACTGGGCAATTTTTCTCAATGGAGTACGTAATTTTGAATGGAGTTAGGGTTTGAAGATAGTTGAAGCTTTTGGAGTTTTCAATAAGTAAGTAGTGAATAAATTTGCTAGAGTTGTGGATTTTTGAAATAAATTGATGAATTTACTGTTAGTTGCATAGATCATGGCATTTACGTATATATGTTTGTGAATACTGTGTTGATGGATGAAAAATTTGGTCATAGTGTTAATTTAGTTTTTGAGGGATTGTTAGTGATCAGGTGTTGTGGAAATAGTTTTTGGAGTTGAAATAGTAATGAAATGATGTATAAGATTAGTGTAGAAAATTAGATATGCAAAGGTGACACTGCTCTGTTTCTTAACGGTGCATGTATGGATATATATAAGTGTACACGTGAGTTTATGAATTCTTTAGAGATGATCAAGAAAATGGTTTTTGAGTTGAAGAATAGTTGTAAAATGATGGTCTGAGATGGGAATGAGTGTCTAAATGGAAGTTGAGAGGAAACATGGAGATTGAGAATGAAAGTTGGAAATGCAGAAAGTTGATAGAGCATGAATAGGTTGAATATGAATTTTTTGTTTTTTGATGATTTTTTATTAAACTTGTATATTTTTTAGTAGTATGAATTTATGGTAACTGAGTTTAATGAAATGAAGTGGAAAAAACTAGAAATAAAAATTTGAAGTGTTGGATTTTAGAGAAGGAAATCTGGAAATTTCTGGGAATGAATAATAACAGTGTTGAATTTTGATCTGAAACTTCTGTAAATTTACTGTACTGATCTAGATCGATTTTGACAAAATAGTCTTTATGAAAGTTGTATATCTTGCTTTTAGCTTTCCATTGATATAAATTTTGTAAAATTTGGAGTTCTGGATCAAAAGTTATGAAGGTTTGAAGTTGATATGTCGGTGGAGAAGAAGAAGTGAAATTGCACCGTCGTGCTTGACCTTTGGGGTTCAAAATGGGTTTGCATCGTCGTTCTTATGCACGACAGTGACTTTTGAGGATTGCGAAAATGCACGACGGTGAATTTGGTGATAGATGGGAAAATGCACCGTCGTGCATAAGCACGATCGTGCATTTGAGGTTTTCCCTTTTTCTAAACAGTCTTGCTTCTTTCGACCATAACTTCTTCTCTAGACCTCCAAATAACTTGCTTCTTGAACCATTGGACTCTTAAGACATTGATATACATCTCTACCATAAAAATCATAGCCATCTGAAATGAATTGAGAAAGAATGAGTGAAAAACGTAGGATGGGTACAGTGAGTGTGCTCTTAAATAATATGAACTGGTGTTATTCTACTGAACGTACTTCAGTGTTTTGATTATATTTCGATTTATAGGATTCCAAATGAGATGATTTTTAATTTAAAATAAACTAGAGATATGGGCCTACAAATTGTTTGAAGAAGTTGAATTAGGATTCAGTCTCTAAGATGTTGAATATCTAGATGGAAGTTGTGTATAGTACACTGTTTTTTAATATGAATAACCTGATAATGTTTGAGGCATATCTTCCAAATTACTGAACAAAATTGAGTGATTTTAGTGTCAATGGAAAGATACGACATAGAGGAACACTTTTCTAGAAGAGAGTTTGACCAAATTACCTCATTTTCACCTTCTAATTGAAGGTGAACAGTAGACCTAAATGGGGCATCTTAGAAAAATCTGAAGTGATTCAATGAGAAATAAATTGTGATTTTTATGGTTTTAGTGAGGCATAAACCTAAGTATAAATTATACTTAGATGAATTTTGGATATGAGAATGATTTTGTGATGGAATTGATGATAAGATACTCGGGATTGTCATGAACATGCATTGTACATATTTCATTTCATTCATGTGCATTATTAAACACTTATGATTGTGCAAATTGTGATATTTGTGTATGTTGTTTGATATAGAGGAGCAACTGGAATGTCAACCTCCAAACATTGCCGAAACTTCCAAGCATTAGCTTCGGGAGCAACTAGTGAGTAACCTAGACGGTTTCTCTCAATTATTGTTTGCTTAAATTATGATTTGAATGATAAATGAATGTGTTTGATTTTTGATTTCCGGGCAGGAGGTCCGATGATTGTGAAATGGGGAATGTATATTGAAGTGCTGCTTGAATGTGAATGTGAAGACCTATGTGCTTTATAATGTGATTGATTGTGGTACATGTATTCCATTCATGAATGCACAATCAGATAATGGCAGTTGTGACCAGAGTAGCCACCGATCAGAGCTTAAAGCTCAACTTGTGAAAAAAAAGCCTCAAGCTCAGACAGTGATTAAGAGCCTAAGGCTCACTATGTAAAATGAGTCATGTATCTCATCAGATAAGGGACAGTTATTAATGAACCCGGTATCCAAAATAGATACGGGACAATTCAGGCACTCCGTCACAATAACGTAATAATTGGAAAAGTGTCTCATGAGCATTTCATATGCATTTTGTTAAGTATGTTTGCTTGATTGAAATGCATAATTGCCTATGCTTAAGTGAAAATGTGATACATGATCAATTACGCGAAAATGTGATTGTATGTTATGTGAAATGATGCGTTGCATGAATTGAGTGAATCATCGATGATGGTTACCTCATTGAGCTCGCAAAACTTACCAAAATTACGACATTATTTTTTCAGGACCGAGAGACGACTCTAACTACTGAGAGGCTCTACTAGCCGTGTAGATTGTGATTGACAAGAAAAGTCATAGCTCAAAAGTCGGTCAGCTGGGATTTTTGGACAGATTAGTTAGACTTTGAATATTTTCCTCTTTCATATAGTACTTTCGTACTAGGTCTTGATGTTGTACATATACTAAGTGTTGAAAGACACAATATAGACCTTCGATTTTTATGTAATGAAATGAGGAAAGTTGATTTTAAAATATTGTGATTTTCTATTGATGCTTATAAGTGATTAATGATATGATGCCATGTGAAACAAATGTAGTGATCGAACGTAACTCACTCTTATTATAGGATATGTATCAGAATGACCTCCGAGCGTCCTGGTGTGTACCTTATAATAAGGAGGCGCTACAATATCTGTGCTCAACAATGTATTAGAAGTGGCCCACTTTAGAAGTTTTAGTGCAAAGCGGGTTTTCTTTTCAGATATAAAATTTTCCCTTTGCAAGTTGAAAGTCAGTTGTCTCTTTACTAGCTATCACTATCTATCTACTGTCACCGGTATAAAATAGCCTTCATCGGATTTTACTTAACGAAATATTCTTAATAGAAGCCTCCACCACACCTACTGAAACCCCAAAATGAAAAAAAGGGGAAGGAGGAGAAAACATTTATGCAAATTTATTCTTTAAATGCGTTTGGGAATGGCATTACATGATGATACGACTTAGAGCTTTGAGAAGCAACCACCTTGTTAACATAAAAAACTGTCTACTCTTGTTCTAAACTGTTGTCCTCTATGAACAACGAGGAAAGCAACATCTTCAGAAGGAAATACACAAGAAGACAAGTGATTATGGGGACCCATACACTCCAGGGGCTCCATTTGCGATAAATTTCACCTCCCAATTGTGTTTTCCTGCAAACAAAATACAAAAATCAACTGAAAGTTTCATATGCAAAGCCAGGAGTTAAAAAGGATCAAATTCAGAAATTAGAACAGAAACTTACAAAAAGAAACAATGGACATGGAATCAGAGTACGTACCCTTGTGGCGGCTGAGTTTTAGCTTCCTGAATTGGTCGTGGCTGTTGAGCACTTGTTGCTGGTTTTGTGGCTTCAGGTATAGCTGGCGCAGTAGATGGAATTTGTATTCCTTCATGAGCTGGTATGGGTACATTTTTTACCTATAAATTAAGATAGGTAAGTGATGAATCATTGCCTTATATTCTAATGATTAGTATTAGTATTGAAAAAGTAGGAAATGATGCACCAAGTTTCTGAAGTGGAGATTGTAAAATGCTTCAATGTATCTCTGCTTTGCAAGCTTCTGTTGCTTGTTAAGCTGCCTCCAAAATCCATACACAGATCCCATGTTTAACAATTTAATGGCGTAAATTTTCCATGTATAGCTGTAAGAAAGTCAACGTAAGCAACCGTTAATGGCACAGTTTCTACAGTAAAATGGTGGCAGTGACCACTACCATTCATGTATACGCTGGAGACTAGCTGCAGACATCTTCTTCCAACATTCAACATCTTTCTTGCACTTCTCGAAGAAATTGGCTATCTTGTTGCTGGACTCGTCACCATTGTTGGGATCAATGTGAAATCCAGAGACCCCATCAACAATGATTTCTGCTGGGCCGCCTTGGTTCGTTGCGAAGGTTGGCAATCCACAATTCATTGCTTCAATGACAGTCAAACCAAAAGCCTCATAAAGTGCAGGCTGGACAAAAGCTCCCCTTGTGTCTGCAATGCACCTGTAGAGCTCTCCATTTCGGTATCTATCAGTCTGAGCTGCGATCCATCTCATCTCCCCCTTGAGCTGGTATTTGTCTATCAAAGCATGCATCTTGTTGATCTCTGCAATTTCTTCCCTATCTTTCGATCGAGATGGATCAAAGAAGCCCCCAACAACAACAAGATTTACCAAATCTCTTAGCCTCTTGTTTTTACCAAACCACTCCGTTAGTCCTGTAATATTCTTCACCGTATCCAGCCTTGCCATTGAGAAAATGATTGGTTTCTTTCTGTCTGCCAGATAACCACTGTTCCAAGTATATGCATAAGCATCAATGTCAAAAATCCTTAGACCTTGACACTTAGTTTATTGGATGAGAACTTTTGGATGCTTACATGTGCTCACTGCTTTCATCTTTGCTGTAGAGAAGTTCTTCAATATCTGGATGAAAAGAAGTCAACCTCTTCTGTTTCTCTGTATTCGGGAAGTAGACAGATTGATCAGCCCCAGGTGCAGCAATGTTGAACTTCGGATCAAAGACATTGATGCCCGAAACCACACGGCAAAGCCCTGGCATGGTAAATGCAGAATGACTTTCATATTGTCCTGGCTTATCCTTGCTGAAATAATAAAAAGTTCTTCAGTAAATAACATAGATCAAATGACTAAAACTGGTAACGCCAAACAAAGTCCAAACCTTCCTGCAATTTCTTGGTATGTGCTCGTTATTATAAAATCGGCTGCATTCATTGCAATAGTGTCTGCAGTAAATTGACAGGAAAAGTGATACTTTGAATCTAATTCCTTCCATTTGGCATCTGAATCTTCGTACTTAGTCTTCTCCAGAGCATGAGCAATAGTTCCCTAGATTTGCAACTCATAAATATCAGAACGAAAATGATTGTTCTGATACGTGATTTAGGAAAAGAGATTTTCTTGAGATGTGACCAAACCAGAGTTACTCCAAGCTTGCCAGCCATTAGAGAAGCAACCAAGTTCCCGTCGCTGTAGTTACCAATAATGAGATCGGGCTTACACTCCAAGTGTTCGAGTATCTTTTCAGCAGCGTCCTAATGTTAATTAACATCATCAAACAAAAACAAGAACGTTGTTTGGTTTGAGAACAAAAGGGTCGAAAGAGAAAAGACTAAGGCGGAGGGTGCTCATGCCTGAGAAAATCTATCAAGGTAAGGATAGACATCAAAACGAGAGACCCATTGTGGAAGAACACCTTTCGCTGTCTTGAAAGGGACGCGAAGAATGTGGGAATACTTAGTGTCGATTATTCGCTCCAGCTCCTGGTTGCACTTTGTTCCTTGGGCATCTGGTATAAGCCGTGTTACCTGGAATAGAGAGAACGAGAAGATGGGAGAGTTTTTATTTACTTAAGCCATTCATCCTCTCAAAAACCAAAACTTGGCATGCAATTCTTGTAAACGTATGTAAAGCTCACCACTAGAATCTGCGGCGTGGCTACAAGGCCTTGTAGTTTGATTCTGTGAAGCAGTTCTTCCTCTAAAGCTCTTACTTGATCCAATATGTAAACCACCTGCACACGACAAGATGAGATCTCGTTTCTTGTTAAGAAAAGTAAAGTACGTAAATTCTGTTGTTGTGGTCTTATATGGGAACCACTATACACCTGGCCACCAGTGTCCGGCAAACCCAGAACATACCTGGCCACCAGTGTCCGGCAAGCCGAGAACATCAGACTGGCCAAAGTAGCCGTGTGGAGAGAAGATTACGATGTTGAACATGTTTGGAATTATGCTAAAGAACAAGTTGAGTTTGACAGGATCGGCAACTTCTAGTGATTCTGAGAGCAACCTCATTGTTTCTTTCACTCTCTCTGCGGTATCTCCCCATCCTTTCTCAAAGCCCCACTCTTTCAACCTTAGACATTATTAGGAATGTCAGATGAACATTTATTACTGTTATAACAGAGAGAAAATATAGCTGACCTCTGTTGGAAATCCCGAAAGGGTGTGGCTTTTGGCAACGTAGAGATGAATTCGTCAACCACGATCAGTGCTGCTTGAAGCTTCGCAACTGTATCTAGCTTTTCGTTGATCATAAGTTTCTGCACATTGTTAAAATCATTATACATACTAGCGAGCATTGTTTTTTATGGAGAATGGTCCATTAATTTTTCTTTTCGTTTTTAGTTGTTGAGATTACCTCTCCATGATAGTTGAGAGTTAGTAAGTAGTCGAGCAGAGGCTTTGCATTATCGGAGGTTTTGATAAGTTCAGAGGACATAAACTTTGAAATGTGGTTGAGTCCGTTTCCAATAGAAGAAGACAGCGTCAGTCGAGGGGTCGAGAAGTCCACCGCTTCAAAATCTATCTCTAAAGCATTGTCATCGTTTGCCCTGCATCTCAATGAATTTCAAGCACCAGAGTTATGGAGATTACTGCAGCGTGAAAATTAAGAACTGTTTCCGAAGAAGTGTGTTTGCACTTAAATACCAGGTCTCATCGAAGATCATTTCTTTAAACTGCAAGTATTCTGAGACAGAGATACCATCTACTGTCAGGTCTTCAGCATTCACCTTAACATATTCCCAGAAACCAGGATTTGGCCTTACAGAAAAAGCAACATAAGGTGGAACAACAGCTGCCTCCTGCAGATTAAGTGATTTAGATAAATGATTAAGTTAACAGATAAAATTCCAGACAAGACAGATTTGAGAGAGAGAGAATCTTACTTGTGTGCAACTAAGAATGTAACCAAGTAAGCCTTCCAAGACCTTATGCCTTTCAACATTGTCTGGTATTGATTCCTTCATTTCCTCCATTATATGATGGTGTTTCATCAGCCTTCTCCCACTTGCAGTAAACCTTTTATTTCCATAAAATGTCAATGACTTTGCTTGGTTGGCGTAATAAGGAAAAGAAAAAAAACTAATTTCAAGACACTAAATCCAAAAGAAATATTGTAATATATAAGTACCTGGAAAGGCATCTCTTCATATGGTACCTGTCTTGCCTCAACGCCTCAGGCATGCTTTCTGCAATTGTCTCCGACCGTTGGAGAACTGGCGCAGAAGTCATTTTATACGAGAGAATATGTGAAATTAAGAGAGAGGGAGATCTTTTATATAGCAAATGGTCGTTGGTATCGTACAGGATAATGGGTTTGTTTGTAACGGTATTTATAGTTAGTTAACCATGTGAACGAAATGGAAGACCAAGGCTGGTGGAGAAGGAACATTCTTTAGTACCATTTCTGGGAAAGAAAGGAATATTTGGATGTGATAGAAAAGATTTAGACTTGCCTCTTTGCAAACACATCAAGCGTGAAAGGAAAAGAATTTTCAAGGATTTTGTGGATGCCTAAGATTGGACTATTATATATGCTTTCCTTCTTCCTAGAACAAGGGTTAGTGTCATCTTTGTCTCCTCTTTCTAATGCTTTAAACTTTGTGTTTATGAAATGTGATGCGCACAATCTTCAAGCAGTCGTTGCCTTTATAAATCAAACTCTACATAATCATATAAATGTCTAAACTTTTTTGGTAAAATCTTTTTAAATTTATGGTCTTGCTCAGTTTAAATCAATTTCATATATGCTTGTCCCAAAAGTCATCGGAAATTAATAAGCAAATTCTACCTCACCTTATATTAGGTTAGACAATAAACCCTACTGATTTTTATAAAAGTATGCATTGGTTAGTTTTTTGTAGGGAATTATGTAATGACATGGAATAAAGGGTGTAAAGATATTAACTAATGTGAAGAATACAAAAAATAATAAACTAGATGATGGTTCACGATAGGTTAGAGATATTTTTAATTTTTGGGTAGACACTAATCTCCCATATAGTTTAAGAAAATTTTGAAAAAACCCCTTAATCTTTAAAACTCTTGAAAGAACTCCTATTTTTAACTATTTAGAAAAACTCCTCATAGATTTCGGTTAAAAAATAACAACAAAAGACACGTGACATGAGTATTACTCTTGTATCCATCAAATGCTACTTATATAGCGATTCAACCCAACTCTTAAAGTTAAACCAAACCAATTAAATATGACACAAATTAATAATTTATTTTAATTATCTCTAATTATTAATTCAAATCAAGTTTAATTGGTTTAAATCAAAATTAAAAGCTTATTTGAGTTATCGTATTATTGACATTTGATTAGTACACATATAATATTCATACCACATGTGTTTCATTATTATTATTTAAATAAAGTCTACGATAAAGGACTATTGTAGAAAACTAAAAACTAGGTCCTTTTAAAAAAAATGTTAAAGATTAAATTTTCTTAAACTATAGAGGATGTCTATATCTTTTAACCTTAGTTTTTTTTTTATTATTTCTCTTATAGTCAAAAAATATTGTCTCCTTTTATAATTAAGAAATATTCATGATTTATAATAAGTTAGAGATATTGTTGGGCCCCAAAATTTTTTATTTATTTATTTATTTATTTATTTTATTTCATTACTTTTGGTTATTTCTATATTTTTGCTTTAAATTTTTTAATATTTTTAGGGATTAGCCTTTATTTAGTTAGTAATTAGTGAAGGGGAATTAGAAATTAGAAACTAGTTAGATTTAGTAGTTAGTGGG
>JAOQMQ010092446.1:6228-16861 GCA_027563845.1 Erythroxylum subrotundum | reverse complement strand
TTGTAGTAGGCTTCTTGTTATTGGAATAACCACCTAGACTAGCATTAGCATATCCAATAATATCCAGATCATCTAAGCATTTATAAACCAGCATATAATCTCTAGTTTTCAAATATAAGTAAAACTTTCTTTGTTGTAACCTAATGTTCATGACAAATATTTGAGAAGTACTTGCCAAGAATATTAACCATAAGTAGTATTAAGATTAGTGCATAACTCTGAATAAATCAAAGTTTCAACTATACTATTGTTAGGAATGAAACTCATCTTGACTTTATCTAACTCATTATGATAATATTACTCCTTGTTCTACTTATTCTATAACATCCCGTGTGCTATATATATAAAAGAGACTTCTTCTTCTTTTCCCCATTTTCTCATAATTTCATTTTAACCCTCCCAAAAGTTACTATTTGCGGATTCCCTCTCTCTAACCATTCTTCACCGCCGGTGACTCAAACCAGTTAGTATTATATAATAATCTCTTCCTCTCGATGAGCCAGTCACAACCATACCCATTTCAGCCACCATCGTCGCAAAAATCAAGGAAAAAACTGATAAAAATGTCAATCATCGTTCTGTCACTTTCGGTGGTTGTTGTCGGTCACCACCACCATCATTCAACTCGTCTTGACATCAGGAACAAAAGCCCTATGGTCTCGTGGCCAGCTGCCGCCTGGATCGCTGCCGATTGATGGAAAAAGAGGTTAGGATTTTAGCTTGTTTTTCTTTAACTTGTTTAAATCTGTTGAGAATCTGAGTATATTGTTTTGGAGAAAGTTGTTCTACTCATCAAGAGCTTTCATTTGATATAAAAATCATTGAATTATGAGACTGAAAATTTTTCAATGATCAGAAGGATATTCCGGTCGTCAGAGGTGCTTCTCTGACAACCATTTTGGTTACTTTTGTGAAAAATTTTCTAAAAATTATAATGATCATTTTTCTCTAAAGAATCATAGTGAGATTTTCAACAGTTTGCGGATTAAAAATCACAGAACGTTTAGGCGAGAATAAGAGAAATTTCTGAATTTCATAAATTGACTGCTTAGGCAATTCGGATGATACCTAAATTGTTATTTGAGTCTAATAACTCCTAATTAGCACTGATTGAGACATTTTCTTTCGATTTACTAGATATAGTAGGAGTGAGACCCATCAGAAGGTTCGGACGGACGAGTTCGGTTACCACGTAAGTTCGTACCGACTTACCGTTACCATAGTTATAGTAGCAAATGAATAATGTTCAGTGATGGTATAGATGATAGTATGTAGCAATACATAACCACATTCATATGCATGTGTATCATTACATAACTGAATGTTTACTTATAAATTGCATGCTTAATAATTTGATATGTATTGTTATGTTCAATTGTGGGGAAGAAAAGATCTATAGGACGTGCCACCTGATAAGTATGCATCAGGACCAGATGTGCACTGGTTATGATTACGAGAGTTGTTTTGTTTATAATATTGAGATATGTTATATGCCGATCTTGGTTAATACTTGGCTCCCGATCATACCCTTATTTGTGATGCTTATGACTTTGGACGATTTGAGTGAGGGATGGTCTATTGGTAATGCCTGGCTCCGCGCAACCCCTTTGAATTAAGAGAGCCTTACGGCTATATGAGTATAGGAGCATGGCTGAGCCGTTGGTGATGCATAGCTCCCCGCAGTCATTCGAGGTTTAGAGTTATGAGGGCTTACCCTTGGAGATTAGGGTCCTACAGATAATTATGGGGTTGATATGGTTGGATGTATTTCGATATTGCTGCATAATTGTGTGCATAACATTGAGTATCGTAACACGATGTGAGCTTAGCCAGCGAGGTCTGACTCCCCTCAACTTTATTTTTTCAGGTCAGCTACCACCAGCTTCGCAGCAGTGACTCCCATGACGTGTCCGCTGCGTCCTACCTACGTTTGTGTATGTTCTTTCTTTATTTTCATTTATCTTGTATTGTAGCGTCCGTAGTGACATGATTTTATGAGTTGTAAAACTTCTTTCTGACGTGCACTATTGTTATTGTATTGTATGAATTTGCTGCATTTTTGGGGTTTGAATTTATTTTGTCGGTAATGGTAGGCTTAAGTGTGATCTAGGATTTCGAAACCTTGGTCCCACGTGCCGGTCACGTGCCCGTTTCGGGTAGTGACATATTCCCTTTACTATAGGTGATATAGTGACTTTATAGTCTTTTATGTTGAACCTTTTAACATTTTGTCAATATAAACCTTTTTAGTAAGGTCAAAACCTTTCTCAGATCTATCTCTATGGATCTCCACTAAAAATAAATTGTGCCTCTCTAAGATCTTTTATGTCAAAATTCTTTGAAAGTATCTTCTTTACATTTTGTAATAAGTTCAATTCATTACTGATAAGTAATATTTCATCCATATATAGGACCAAAACAACAAACTTATTCCTACTAAACTTATAGTATTTAAAAGAGTCAAGTATGCTCTTCTTAAAATTTAAAGATGTGACTACCTCATAGAATTTCAAATATTATGATATTGAGGCATGTTTTAATATATATATTAACTTCCTCAACTTCCAAACTTTATGCTCATTTTACTTCAACTCAAAATCTTAGGGTTATTGTATATACATATCTTGTATATATCACTATTCAACAAGGTTGTTTTGATATCCATCTAGTGATGCTCAAGATCAAAATGATTGTTACACTCATTATGATTTAGAATGAGTTATTATTTGAGACTAATGAGAAATTATCTAGTTTAGTCCCCCCTCAACGTTGCCTTTAGCAACTCTCTTAATGTTGACATCCACTTACAACCTATGGGTTTAAACCTATTTGAAATGTCGAGTAACTCTCAAATACCATTATTTATCATAGACTACATCTCCTCTATTATAGCTATCATCCATCTACCAAAATGATCACTCCTTGTTGCTTCATCGTAGGTAGAAGATCTACCATCTCTCCTGAAATATGATCGGTCTAACCTATATAAAAAAATACAACCATAAAAGGAGTACGCCTCCTATCTCTTTATGAACATCTCAATAAATCTATAGGATTAAGTTTAGTGTCTACCATAATGTGTTCAATAATATTTGCACCAGCTTTAACATTGAGAGCTAAAATTCCATTTAAATCATCCATAGTTCCTTTAGAACTACTTCAACAACTCTCTTATAAACTATAGAAATGTGCATTTTTACTAGCTTAGGCTCCTTAACTGCTTCATCTATTGACACATTTACTACATTATTCTTTAAAAATTTTACAGTCAATAACTCTTCAATTTTGATACCATAACTAAGACAACACAGTATGTAGCCTTTCAAATCTTTAAGATTTGCCCTAGGATCCAAATTCTTTTATAGTAGGTTATAAATCTTTATCTTAACTAGACAATATAAAAACTTCAAAGGCTTCAAACTAGGGTTCTTACCCATCTACAACTCGAAAGGAGTTTTAGGAACTAACTTACTTAAAGTATGGTTCAAGATGTAAAGTGTTTTCTTTACTCACAAAACTTGTTCCCACTATATTGTTCCTTACTGTGTCCTTCAGTGTGTGATTACACCTTTCTACTACTCCATTATACTTAAGTGTACCTAGTCTAGCATACTATGTAACTATATCACAACGCTCTAGAAAATTAGTAAAAGGCCTTTCTCTTGACCTAAAGTCTCTAAGTTTACTATAATACTCTCCACTATGGTTTGATATAACAATGATTAAGGTCTATTGAGTTGCTTCTCAACCTCTATCTTAAATTTTTTTAAATTTGTTAAAGCCTCAGACTTATTACTAATTTGATACATGCAATCATATCAAGAGTATTCATCAATAAAAGTTATTTTTTTTTCCTTAATGGTGGGTTCAAGGAACACTAATATTTGTGTAAATAATCTTTAAACCCTCACTTGTCCTAATAGTACCTTTCTTCATACTTTTTTTGAGTTTACCTCTAATATGACCAATATAGGCACTGCCAATAACATCATAAATTAAATTGGGGAGGATCTCATCATTGATCAACCTCTCAACTCTTTCATTTAAAATATGACCAAATCTCTTATGTCATAAAATGAATGATTTGTACTTTGTTAAACACCTTTGAGTTCCTTTTTTTTCAACATTCATAATCAATTTATTATGATCCATAAAATCCAAACTATAAACAAAATCATTCAATAAACATTTATCAATGACAATAGAATTAAAGGATATTAAAACCTTCCTATTATTGAAAAGTAAAGTATATCTAACATCATCAAATCTAAAAATTAAAATTAAAATTGATCTCTTAAAAGACACATACGATACTTTATTCAACACTATATTACCCCTTAATCTAAATTACACTTCCACGTTTTCAATGTGCTCTACTTCCATTTTGGTTCCATATCTTTTAAACACATTCTCCTCCCTTTCACAAGGCTCCTTTCTTTCTTTATTTTTTGTAATGTATTATAAATATGAATAGAAGAAGCACTATCTAATCACCAACTATTTGGTGTTACATTTATTAAATATGGCTCAAAGTAAATTAAAATATCAAGGTTATCAAATTTGCTTTCCTTATTCGTTAAAGAAGTTTTATACTTATAACAATTCTTCTTCAAATGCCTTATCTTATCGCAACACTAACAATTAACATTCTTCTTTTTTACCCTACCAGATGGTGCATTGGTTTTGTTTTCATCCTTTTTACACTTATGCTTTTTCCACTTCTTTTTTGGGTTCTCATGATTCCCTTTAGGTTTAAACGATTCAAACACCAACTTCACTGTATCATCCCTCTCATGCTTTTTCCTTTCCTCTTCTTGGACACAAGTTGAGATTAATTTACTCACCATCTAAACCTACAACTTAACATTGTAAATTATCTTTAAGGAACTAAAGTTGGATGGTAAAGAATTCATTAGCTAATGAATTAAGAATGAGTTTGATATCGAGACATGAAACGCATTTAACTTACTGGATATATTCTACATCCTCATGATGTAAGTTCTAATCCTAATGTTTCTTCATACTTTAGTGAAGTTAACCTATGCATTAGTTGCTTAGCTTCAGCTTTCTCACACTATGTGAACTTTTCCCTGAAAATCCTTATCAACCTCTTTGCATTATTTTCAGTCAATAATCTACCCCTAATGAATCATGATATACTCTTCTTCATAACCATAATACTCAGCCATTTGATCTCCTTTAGTTTTAGAAATGAACCTTTACTTTATCATGCTCTTTAGTGTCATAAGCTTATACTCATCTTTAACAACAGTCATATCCAAATCTGCCAAACCTAAGGCTAACTCTACATCACTCTTCCAAGCCTTAAAGTTATTCTTAGTTAAGATCTTAATTGGACTCATTTAGTTTTTCATTACTATTTGATTAACTGGGTTAACAAGCAAAGGACATCTCATGAGAGACGAAACAATCATAAAATTTACACAAATTCGCTATTGAATAGAATAAATAAAAATAAGAATTTTGATAAAGTGAGTAAGAAATGATATCACAAATCATTGTCCCATTGGGTAGACAATAATTCATAAATCAAAATTGTAACACTCACTAATCATTATGCTATCTAACCAAACATATGCATAATTACCTCATGTCGGCAAGTAACAATACTAAGTTGAGAGAAAAAAAAAATGAAAGGTGAATAAAAGGATTAAATTAGCCTAAATTATTAAAAATTCATGAAAATAAATTTGGGATAGCTTTATCTGATCAATCTATCATTTAGTAAGACACACTATTTGGTCGACCTTCAATTGAAGTCGACTAAATAGTATTTGTTTGATTGACTGATGAGCGTATTTAGGAAAAACAAAAAGCAAAAAATGCATGGCAAAAATAACCACAACTATAAAACTCACAAGAAACTTAAAAACAATTTAATCACAATAAAATTATGAAATCAATTAACAACTCACTTTAGTGCAATTATTAACGAATATCGTTACTTATTCATATGAATCATAATATAATTAGTAAGTCACAAAATTGATTAACAATCCACTTTGGTGCATTTACTGACCAACTTCATGACTTAATTACACTAACTAACCAAAAATTATAGGGTTTAGAGATTTTTGTGATCCCTTTTGGTAGGTTAGAGATTTTTGTTTAGACAATCTCTAGTTGTGTACATAACATTTTCTTATTTGTATAAAAATTTTACTGAATTACCAAAAAAAGATTATAGGGTTTAAATGCAAATTGAATTTCAGGATTTTTTTTTCCCAAAATCCTAAAATCTTCAATCTAGGTTTTTTTTTTTTCTAATTTGAAAATCTAACCTATTGAAATATAAGTGCTCTAAAACCTATTTAAAAATATTTTGATGCGACATGTAAAATTTGTTTATATAAATGGAAGTGAATTACATGATCATTCAATAGCATTTTAACCACCTTGATAAATTATATATGAATAGTAGAAATGTGTTAAAAAAAGTTTGGACTGAAAGACATGATTATTGTTCTTAAATCACTTTTGTACAATACTTATAAAATAGAGAAAAGTCTATACTCTTCTCTACCTTTGTAAATAATGTAAACCTAACCAACAAAGCTAACAGGTCCTGTACATAAAGTTTTGGAGTTTGGAACTGAATTTCCTGATGTTTTTTTCTTCTCATGCATCTACCTTTCTGGTAATGTGCTCTCAGGTACTGTGTAACTTGGTGTGGGAGCACAAACTGGACTGCAGGATATCCATTTGTCATGAACGTGTTTCAAGAACATTAGGATCATTGTGAATATAGGGGATTTGTTTGAAGTTTCTTCGAGGCTTTGGTAAATATCAGCTCATTAGAAAAGCTGATGCTGCAGAAAAACCATTTCCAAATTAAAATAACAACTGGATTTCTTAAGCTGCAAAAGCTGAAGGAACTTTGCTTAGATAATCTTATGATTGGGGAAATTCCCAACGCGTTCTTATGCTGGAAACAAAGATTTATGTGGAAAGTCCCTTAATCCCTGCAAGGGCTCAATTTCGGTTTCAGATGTGAAGAGCTGTACAAACCTACACCAGCTTCATACTACCTTATGGGAAATGATTAGTTAAGATTTTAGGATCATAAATGGCGGTGAGATTGGAAAAGTACACGAGGCGTGTCAATTTCATCCTGTTGGTATTTGCGAGCAAAGTATCACGTGAATTTTATGTTTTGTCATTTCTGGAAAGCAACTATTTTCTTTTCTATAATTACCCTTTATTGATCACAATCCTTACATCTTCAAGCATTAATGAATTCGCAAGAATCTTGGTTCATCCCCAGTAGATGGTACTTCAAGTGGTCAATTCCATTTAACCTTAGGCAACATAAGAGCTGCTCCGGTAACTCTTCTGCTTTGTTCCCCTGTTTTAAGACATAGTTATGAAATATTTCAAGCCTTTCCATAAAACAAGAAATTCAGATTTCAACGAAAAATCTTATTCACGACAGGATTTTATTTTAACAAAATGCAGAAAACAAGCGAGGAGATTGACTAACCTGAATTGTGAGGCCAACATCCAATACACATATCTTAAGTCTGTCCAAGAATGCTTCAAAGCCTTTCCTTGAGATGTAACTAAATCTATGCATATCTATGTCAATCTCAAAGTAGTTTTCTGCCTGTGGAAAGGCAGCAGTCAGTAACAAGGCAATTGTAGTTATCTCTTTGCCAACGCAATATATTTCCTTGAAATAGCTTCCAACAGATCATGCCACTTAATGAGACTGCAGAAGCAGCATTTTTCTTCACATAATTAAGATTATCCACCTAGTACTATTGACTCAAGTTAAAATCGAAGAACCAATGGACTTTCATACAATCAAATTAAGCATTTGAACGCAACCTTACCGAGTAAAATTCATGTTGGGGGCGTGAAAGAACAGGTTTTTCGTTGTAAGCCTGCATAAGTTTCCTCTCTGCGGCACTTAAATGAAGATCTTCTAAATTTACAACACGGCCCAATATCTTCAACCTTTCTCGAAAGGGCACAATTGCATCTACAGGAAATCCTTTGACTTTTTCAACTTCATCATCAATTAACCGCTGTTTAAGAAATGCGTTTCAATTGACCAAAATGAGTTCCACTGCAGTATATCACAATGTGTAGCACCCCCAAAATTTCATGGATTTCTTAACTAAAGATAATAAGGAAGTCAGGATAGGATTCATATTTACTCTGATACTTTCTTGAAAGTGGTCCGGAAGTTCCTTTGCATAACTATCAGAAAGTTTAAAATACAAAACAATACTCATTCCTTCTCCATCAGCTTCACTCTGAAAAATTGCAGCAGGATATAAAGGAATCTGTAGAACCAGTACAAGAACAAGCATAGGAAAGTTATACGAGGGAAAAATGGAAGAAAAAGGATTCTTCCTCTTTCAAGATATTATCATCACTGAAACGGTGGATATACCACAAATTTATAGAGAGTGAAAACGAAAATGATACCTGAACATTTACAACAAGAATAGGAGGGAGCTTCCCAGATGTATTATTAGTAGCTGGGAGTTCCACAAACTTAGCAATATGATCAATTTTTCGCGGACTTAAAAATACATCCACACCAAATGGATAATATGCAGCATAGTTAGGAGCAAAATCCTTCTTCTTGTCCCTGCCATGGAACATAATAAAAGAAACAAAAAAGCTGTAAGAAAACAAATATAGCGATGATTTGCCAAAGTGCACCAATTCAATCATAAGATGCATTTTTATGCCATATTTAACAACATTTAATTCCATCATTTTATATGCATACCTGAAATAATTTTGACCCCGAACTTTAAAACTACATGGCTCAATAATTGACCAACAATCAAGCATTTTCTTATCAACGGGGCAAAAGGGGACTTGGGAACCTGCAACTGGTCTCTGCAGAATCATCTTTGAAGAAACTGCAACCAGATAATGCAACCAAATTAAATCAACTAAATACCAGGCAACATAAGTTTTCGAATTTGAAATGAATAGTGGAATTGTATAATAGAAGCTGCAAGAGTTTGTTCCTCTGAACTATGGATGATTATTGGTTCTCGTAAAATCCAGGCTAAAAAGTCTGAGAAGTTTCATCTCTCAAATAAATGCAGTCGGCATGAATCAGCTGTGAATTTCTGAAAAACTATTTTTAGCTTATATTCAAAATTTCAATTCCTTGGAGATTTATGGATTTACCAAGTTACAGAAAAGTCATAATGCATACAAGCCAAATAATGTAGTGATTGACACAAATCATTCTGTTATTCTGCAAACAGCAGAACTAACGCTAGTGAGTTAAAATTACAGATACTATGAATTGAAATCTAAAGAATAAACGCAAATAATAACAATGAGCTCAAGAACTGATTATTTCTATTTGTACTTCCGAAACCCCACAACTTTGAAGTTAAGAGCAATGATACTCACACAGTGGGTTATTGGCATGCCCTTCCTTCCATTTGAAAGACAGTTTCAAGGCAGACTTTTTCCTTGCATTAGGAGGACTGGAGCTTAAAGATCTTCTCTTTTCAATGGATGGCACTGTAGAAGCAAGACAAGGCAAACAATTGCCTGGAAGAATTCCACAATTATCTAATATTCCTTCCTCCTTACCAGTACTTTCATCAACAGAGGAGGAAATTTCATCAAGGAACACAGGTTGCTTTACTTCGCTCGATGGTCCATCACATTTTGACAGTGAATCAACAGAATCAGAATTGGAAACTGCCAGATTATTCAACTGCTTACCAACCTCACTTGCAGAATTACATGCAGAACTTCCTACCGACAGATCCCTCGTCTTGTGTATCTGGTTGGTTGAAGAAGACTGCTGCATGGGATTATTGTCTCCATCATTAGCATCTCTGCTAGATGCAATACTTGATATCGATGCTCCTTCAAAACCATTTAGAGATAAGACATCTGCAAATAAGGTTCTTCAGTTAATTCACATGAAATGAAAAGCATATATCATGATAAAAAGTAATAAGATTCTCCAAATGTATCATACCATCTTGAACACTTTGAAATTCTTCCTCACAGTCAGATTCCCATTTTGCATATGAATCATACCATGCCTCTTCTATACTTCCTGCAGCCATTGCATGGAAACAAAGTCAGGAGTGCATGTTTGATAATGAAAAAGAAAATACTAAATATACTGTTGCAGCTGATTTAAGGGAAAAATTAGAAAAAACTTATTGCCACCTGTGCTAGTCAAATACCAAGAAAAACAAGTCAAATACCAAGAAGAACAAGTTTCTATCTCAACAAAAGTCTACAAATAAGCAACTGAACCACTTTTCAAACTGGATTCAGATATTGTCTACAATTTAAACTGATATATGAGAGAACATTGGAGAGAGAGAACAATTATTATGAAGCATGATGTATACGCAAAAATACTGTGGAGGAAGTGTAGCATTCAAAAAGAAAAGATATTATCTGTTAAAACAAGATTCAGTTACTCGTGAATCATCTGGAGCTTATTCACAGGACAAATGGACATTGCCTCAAAATATGTAATCATCAACGAACCATTATTCATTATACAATTAAAAATCTGCAGTATACAGAATGCGTTGATGAACATAAGACTCATCTTCTCTTTCCAGTAGATACCACTTGCAACATTCACAAAAACAATTAAAAT
>JAOQMQ010092272.1:0-16908 GCA_027563845.1 Erythroxylum subrotundum | reverse complement strand
CTTATAATTTGACTCTATTTGTTAACATATTTTATTTTCTTATAGGATGATAATAATGCAAATGATATGGAGATGGACTGATAGAGTTTTGAATATTGTGGAGTTCACGCAAAGACAGTTTGAAGTTTTGGATGTTTCAGTTTTTTTTTAGTTATTGGTTGTGAAAAATATATGTTATCTACTTGTCTTTGCACTAAACATTATGATTTTTATTACTCCAATTTTATAGTTTTTTAAGACATACAAATTAAAATCTTGACTTATTATTATTAAGTTAATTTTGATTTAGAGCGTTCGCAAAAATTTGCTCTTCATATTTTCAATTTAGAAGTTATATTTTTATGTGCTATATAATCCAATGGATATCCAAAACCTGAACAATTCAATGGATTTGGATATGGGTAATAAATCGTGAAAACTAATGGATATGGATATGGATATGGGTTGAGTCATAAAAAATGGATATGGATATGGGTTGAGTAATACCCAAATCGAACTCTTCCCATTGCCATCCTTAGGTAAGAGTGATGTAGAAACCATTGGAAATTTTAGGTTAAGGGGTTGTGATTCCAGGGGTTTCGTCGCGGCGAAGCCACTAGGATGGCCGCAGCGAACCTTTCCCAAGAGCAATTCTCGCTTAATCCTGGAACTTCATCGCGGCGAAGATATGAGGTTCGTCCCGGTGAACTTTTCCCGAAGCGTCTCAGCAGAAGTTCCCGTCTATTCGGGGCGACAAAACATAAAGTTTGTCGCGGCGAACCCGCCTTTTATTTCTAAAGGATTTTTCATTCCAAATGAAAGGTTTTCGACAGTAAGACGCTCACGGTTTTACATGAGTTCCAATATTTGGGCTCTGAAAAATCTAGACCCAACAATTTTAGCATCAGAGCATGAAGATGAACCGATAATGGTTAAGGAGATTTTATTGGAATACACTCAGGTTTTATGGTTCTGGGTTTGGGCTCTAGAAACGGGGTCTAACAACTTTGCTCCATCCAAATCGGTGCCTAAAACACCTAGGGAGTTGTGCACTAGCCGAGTGCCTTCATTGCAACACTTAAGGACTTGGGGCTACTCAGCCCATGTTCTAAGACCTGAATCCACAAAGATGGAACCAAGATCAGAAATATGTTTGTTTGTAGGACATCCTACGGGTACTCGAGGGTACTATTTTTACAGTCCTCAGGACAGGAAGGTATTTGTGTCGACAAATGCAACCTTCCTAGAATAAGAGTTTGTGAGAAATCACAAAGGAAGAAGTGAAGTAGTACTCAAAGAGTTAGCTATTTCATCCAAAACAAGAGTTGATTTGGATATAGCAGAATAAGATGTCGAAATGGATTCAAGAGTTGAATCCAAAGAGCAACCTGAACATCATGTAATGCCTAGACGTAGTGGGAGTGGGACAGTTGTGAGACAACTAGACAGGTATCTAGGTCTAGGAGAAGGCATTATAGCTATCTTAGACCAAGAAGAAAAATATCTCATTACTTATACACAGGCTATTAATGATGTTGATGTAGAAAAATGACTCAAGGCGATGGAATCGGAAATAGATTCCATGTACGCCAATGAAGTTTGGATCCTTGTAGATATACCACCAGATGTAAAAGCCATAGGGTATAAATGGATCCACAAAAGGAAAAGAGGATCAGATGGAAAGGTAGAGACCTTTAAAGCTAGATTGCTAGCTAAAGGCTATACTCAAAAGGAGGGTATAAACTATGAGGAGACATTTTCTCTAGTTACCATGCTTAAGTCCATCAGAATTCTTTTGACCATAGCCGCCTATTTCGATTATGAAATATGGAAAATGGACGTCAAGACTGCATTTCTTAATGGGGATCTTGAGGAGACCATTTATATGGCCCAACCAAAAGGATTTATTGAGCCAGGTAATAAGCATAAGGTATGCAAATTACAGAGGTCCATTTATAGACTTAAGCAAACATCTAGGTCTTAGAACATTAGGTTTGATAAGTCTATCAAAACTTATGGGTTCATATGAGTATTGTGTCTATAAATGGATACAAGAAGGCAAGGTTACTTTCCTAATCCTGTATGTTGATGACATTATGCTCATTGGGAATGATGTAGGAATGTTATCTACGGTAAAGGGATGGCTGAATGAACAGTTTTCAATGAAGGATTTAGGAGAGGCTACCTATGTTCTAGGGATCAAACTTATAAGGGATCGTAAGAACAAACTGATAACCTTGTCTCAAATAACTTACATTGAAAACATGCCCAATAAGTTTGCCATGCAAGATTTCAAGAGGGGTTTCACACCTACTAGACATGGAATCAAACTTTCAAAGGAGCAAGCACCTAAGACCCAAGAGGAGGTCAAACGCATACATAACATTCCATATGCTTCGGTAGTTGGAAGTTTAATGTATGCTATGCTTTGCACTAGACCGGATATCTGTTACACAGTGGGACTGGTAAGTAGATTCCAGTCCAATCCAGGAATGAAGCATTGGACTGTGGTTATATGCATTGAAGTATCTTCGTAGGATGAAGAACTTAATGCTTGTTTACTCTAGAAGTAATCTTATTCCGACGGGATATAAGGATTTCGATTTCCAATCAGATGTTGATTCAAAGAAATCAACTTCTGGTTCTATATTTATTTTAGGAGGTGGAGCCATAGTCTAGGGGAGTTTCAAGCAATCTTGTGATGCTGATTCGACTATGGAGGCTGAGTATGTTGCTGCTTGTGAAGCAGCAAAAGAAGTAGTCTGGCTCCGCAAGTTCTTAAATGATTTAGAGGTGGTTTCTGAGGCAGAAAAGGCTATTACACTTTATTGTGATAATAGTGGGGCAGTGGCTAATTCTAAAGAACCCCGAAACCATAAAGTTACTAAACATATTGAGAGAAATTATTATCTCATAAGGGAGATAATACGACGTGGTGAGGTGAATGTGGTAAAGATTTCCACAGAGCAAAACCTTGTTGATCCATTTATGAAGACGCTATCTCAAAAGAGTTTTGAGAGTCGTCTAGCAGGGATGGGAATAAGGGATATGTCAAACTTGCTTTATGGTAAGTGCAAGATTGTTGGAGTTATGTAAACATAGTGTCCTAGAAAGCAAGTATATTTACTTATAACTTAATTTTCTTCCAATTACTTTTGTAATGAAAATATTTATTATTAATAAAACAAAAGAGTTTGGTTTTATATGTATGAGCATAATATAACTAGTCAAAAGGTACCAAGATTCTTTTGTGAGTAATATACATATACATGGAGATGTATGGGAAATATGTATATTATTATAATCTAAAATAGTTGATTCACAGTTGAATAACAAGTTGGTCGCTTGATTATGGTTTAGACTGTAGTGTTGCGATTTATCTCCATGTAAGTAAAGGAGTTTATTTCAAAGGAATGATGAGTTTCATATCATGATAGTATTTGACTATCGATAATGGTACTATTAAATGAATCTGGAATCAAGTATGTTTTTAAAGAATAAAGTGGGTCGTTACTTTAATCTTAAAACATACACCTTCGCATTCTTTTATTGTGAACCACAATCTTGATGAGTGGTGAACTCATATGTGTTTCATTATAATTCTTATATGATCAGAATGGACTTTTACAGAGTATCAATCCAGTGTCTACATGTTGGAGTTATTACTTGAAACATATATCAGGGAACATTCACTCAAAAAAAGAGTTTATAGTGATATCATCACTTCTAGATGTTTTATGGAGATTGGTGATTAAACTGGTGCCAGTAGTTTGATGGACTAGCTACCCATCAAGTCTTAACACCAAGATGAGATCTTGTGTGTTAATCACCATATAGAGTAAAACGGGAGATCTAGAAGGAAAAACCAACATAAGGGCTAAACGATAATTTTACCCTTTATTGTATGGATGGCTATAATATGGTTCATAATAATGTTTGCAATTGGACATCTTATTTGAAACATGTGTTCTCATAATATTTAGTAATTCAATAGTTCAACTAATTGTCTTTAGTGGAACGACATTTAGTTAATAAGTTGGAATTAATTCTAATGAGATTAAATTAATTCCGGACTTATTGGTGCTTGAATTATATAGGTCCAATTAGATTCCTCATTTGGCTTCTAGGAAGGTTATCAAGCAAAGTAAGAAACACAAATAGAGGTTTTAAAGCCTATGATTGAATGTTGGGCTTACTTTAATTAATTGTTAATTAGAAGCCCATGTGAACATTTAGAAATGGGCTAGACTTTGGTTAAATTTAATTAATTAAATTAAATCAAAGTTATTAAAGATAAAAAGAGGTGGATTTTCAGTTTTAATAGGCTTAAGATGGTTTTTAACATGCTTTATCATCATTAAATGGAGTAATAATCTTATCATTAAATGGTTTAATGGTTGTCTTTTAATGATAGCACGTAACCAATTAGCATTCATTGGATTCAAGAAGAAAGAGGTGCATTTCAAAGACCATCTTCCTTCTTTCATCACAAAATTGAAAATGATATGTATCATTTTAGGTTATTGGTCTTTTCATATAGCCATCTTAAAACAAATGAGAAGAGTCTCATTTATTGGCTTCTTTATGATTGATTAAGGAATGAGGTGATGCATTGGATGTACTTCACTTCTTTCTTGGATGCTTAACTGAAAATGAGAGAAAGAATACAAGGGGTTATTGAATTTTTGTCTTCCTCTCTCCTATCTTGCATGAGATAGCCAAAATTTGCATGAGAGGTGTCTCATCTTTGGCTTCTTTCTTCTAAGGCAAATTCCCTTCAAGTTTTCTTCTCCTTTCCCACTAAAGGATCTTGTTAACCAAGTTGTCCAAGGAGAACAAGTGGTAAATCGTGTTGGTCGAGGATACAATAACGAGAAGAGGCTACATTACCTAGGAGAGGATACATTGCCAAGGATAGGATAGCACAGCAAAGAGTTAAAGCTTTAGCAAAGGAGTCGGTATATTTCTCCCACTTTGTTTTTATGTAAATTATTTTCCTTATACTATATCATGTATGGCTTGGCATGTTGATTTGCTTATCTTGCTTCCACTGCAATTTTGATTTCTAAAAAAGTTTTGAAATCTACCATTTTAGCCAAATCTTGCATGCTTTTATGTTCAATCCAATAGAGGAGACAAGAAAATGTATAAGAGGAAGAGTATATATGGAAAAAATCAATTAAATATCAAGTATGGAGGGTTATCGGAGACTCACGACCATGCATGAATTTGTCATGGTTGTGAGACATCACTCACAGCCATGCAAGATATCTGACAGGTGTAACACACATTACACGCCCGTGACACATTATTACAAAGGTTTGACACCCATGTCACGCCCATATAAATATGGCTCACGGCCATGAGCCTCATATGGATGCTAGGTTTGGGTGTGACTTCTTGTCAGCTCACCTGAAAACATAATTTTCGCTATAAATACATTATGTTGATGACAGAAACGATTCATTCTTCATTTTTGGGTTTTGAGAGAACGAAAGGGGCAACAGAAGCTCATCTTTTGGAGATCAATGGAGAAGATGGAAGGTTAACTTCCCGACACCAGTTTGGAGGTGAAGATGACATCGAGGAGCGCATTTAGGCATATCGTCTTTGCATATCGTGTTCTTTCCCTCTTTTCGGATTGTTTATGTTATCTTGTGTTTATTGAATGGGGATTGTGTAAAGATGATCTTGATGCTCTATTAGATTGTTTTTCATGAAAACCCATTGCTAAAACTTGAATACGATACGTAATAGTCGTGTTTGAAGTTGTACGTGGCAACTAATGGTATATCATTACGGATAACATAGCATAGGTTGAAATAATTTGAGCTTTTGTGGTTATTGCTTAGATTTATCCATTTTTCTCTTTTATAACACGACTATCCGATTAAACTTTGAGAGCCTGTTCTAGGTTGTTCGATGGTTACGATTAATTAAAGAGCTTATATTAATTAACTACGACCTAAGTAAAAACTGGGATTAATATAGTTTTTTGTTAATTCACGATCAATAGTTCGAAGAGAGGTGTGAAGATAATAACGCAATGACATATGTTAAAATGTGTGTCAGCTGAGATTAAATTAAAGAACCGAGTTTTACACACATTCACCACTCTTGCCATTTTTAACTATTTTCGATATATTACTTATGTTAGTTTAATTTTATTTTTTTCTCACTTACTTCAACCCCCATTATATTCCTTTTACATCAATTCTTTTAAATGCAAAAATTAACTGAACATTCCATGCAGATATGATCCCGACTCACCACAGCTACAAATTTTTAGTATGTAGAGTTAGGTTAATTTTGTAGTGCACTCGACATGTGCTGTCACATATAGACAATAAACAAGTAAGGATAAATATAATTACCTTATTTCAGTCCTCTCCCTCCTTTAAACATTGTAGTTGGCTCTTCGTTAACTAAGACACCATAAGTGTTAGTGGTTATACATTGATTAATCTAGTTTATAACATTTATAGAAACCTAAATTCCTCTAGCATAAGGAAAATAAATCTTCAACAAATATAGTCAAAGGCCTTACGTAAATTCACTTTGATGGCATAATAAGAGCTATAGCAGGAAAAACTTAAGCAAGAATTATGCAATCAAAGCTCCTATAGTAGGAAAAACTTAAGCAAAAATTATACCAACAAAGCTCTTGAGCCAGTAAGATGTTATCTCCAATCAGCATACTATAAATAAAAGCCCTTTAGGATTCATTTATTAATGCTTTCAAAACATTGTTCAGCCTTGAAGCTGCTAATTTAGTAATGATTTTGTACAAAGTATTGCAATATGAGATAAGTATGTAGTTTTGAGGAGGTCAGGATTTTAGGCATAAGACTAATAAAGGTTTTATTAATTTCCTTAAGCATTTTCCCATTCTCAAAGAACTCTAATACTACCCCTATAACTATATTTTTTATAAGATTTTAGGACTTTCAAAGAAAAGGCCATTCAATCCATTAAGACTTAGTGACATGCTGGGGTTAAGCTCAACATCACCTATTCCACCTCTTACTTATTAAATGGTCTACATAATTCCTCAATAGCCTCATAAGAAAGTTGGTTATTATGAAAGGTTTATAGAACTTGAACTAAATAGAAACAAGTAACCTGAGAACATAAAGAGCTCTAAAAATAATTAAAAACTTTTCTTATTGATGTCATTTTAGGTAAGAGTCATATCACTATTTTGTTTCTATATTAAGGAAATTCTATTAAATTTTTCTTGGGATTTATAGATCCAAGAAAGAAATTCATGTTTTTTTCACTATCCTTGATCCAGATGATTCTTGACCTTGGCTAATTAGAGAGTTGGCATCTTAATAGTTGTTGTATATGAGTTAAATGTAATTCTCTCTTCCTTGTGCTTAGTGGAATCTCTAGATTCCTTATAGAGGTCCTCTTAGATTAGCTTGAGCTTTAATTTAGCATCAAATAAGGCAAAATTAGTGTTTTTAAATCTCTTGAAAAGAATCTCCTTAAGTTCCTTTTTTATCATGTCCAACTTTCTTACATAAATAAAATCTTTGTGAATATAATTTATAGGAGAAAGTCCCTTTAGTATTGCTTCATCAAAACCCTCAAATTTACCTAATAAATTCTTAAATATAAAAAGATCTTTTCTCATTTATCTAAGGGTCAATTTTTGGGATTTAGAAAATTGGATTTGCTTTTAGGAAATTTAACTAACCAATTTTCATTCACGAAAGTCCTATTTAGCTTTTTCTTAATGTGCCTATTCCCATTTTACTTGTTACTCCAAGTATATAAGTAACCTTTAAATTTAGGTCGATTACTTCTAAGTGCTCAACAAATTATTTAAAGTCATTATTGAAGTTCCTTAAACATGTATTAAGTTCTACTTCAAAGATAAGAGAAGCATTATTGAAATCCTTTAAGATAATCTACGGAAAATCAATGGAGGAATGGATACTCTTTGAGTTTCTCTCATAAGAAATTCCTTTGAAAGAAATGACTAGAGCTGTAAATGAATGAAACAACAAAACTAGTTCTCTCTTAAAGCAATATGACTAATAGATACATAATTTAATTAGTAGCCACGAGAAGAGTAGAATTTATTATAAAAAAGATCATAAGCCATAACAATATATCTATTATTAGGTGATCAAATGGTATTCCAAAAATATTAGCTTCTTGAGGCAATTAATACCTCTTACATTTTAACTTAGAATAGACTTCAAAAAATCTTCCGACTTTTAGACACCTTGGATCTATTCTTCCTACTTGATTTCCTTATATTGTCTACTTTAAATTCCTCAATTAAATATTATTTGCTCTTATTCTTAATTGGAATTCAATTTAGTAGTAACGGGGATTTCAAAAGGGCTAAGAGAGGATAGATCATTACTAGAAACTTCAAGGAGAGTGGAATCTTCTTAAGATTGATTCATAAATATGATTGTAATTTATTTTAAGGACTTTAGTTCAACTCATTAATCTCATATGTAACAAACACATTATTGTTATTCTGTACAACTTCTTAGTTATCAATGGAGTTTAGTTCACCCTTACTATTAGTTGTTAAATCTTATAACATATAAGAGCTTAAGCCCAATAACTCAGTATAATAGGAAATTCCTACCTATGGACCTCCACTTGTTACCTTACTACTTCAAAAAAAGTCTCAATTTGTATGAAACCTTAATAGAGTCTTTTATTATAGTATCTCCTTCTCCAAACCATAATAAAGGGATAACTTCAAATAAGTCCATCAATTCCATAATTACATAAATCTTGATATATCCTATCCTTTTTGTCAGATTTAGTTGGTCATCCATACATATTGGTTTACTAACATAGCCAGAAAAATAGCCTTAGGTAGAGTAATCTTCTAATGGTATATTATAAATGTTAATCAAAATAGAAACTTACATCTATATAAAATTGTCAAAATTAATGCCTATTTTTCATAATTGAAGGAAGAGAGGTATGTTATTGAAGAGCTAAAAGCTAACCTTTAAAACTTCATGAGAATTTGGATCAGAGGAAAAAATAAATAGGAACATGTTATCTTCATTTAGAAGCATTTTTGTTAGTCCTTTTCTTCCAATGTTTAATAGCCCAATAGTTGATTAAGGGGAAAACTGAAAGTTTCATATAAAAATTCCAACTAAGGTCGGGGACTAGCTTCTAGCTCCTTCCTTGAGGATCTCTAGTGTAGGAGAAGTAATAGATTGAGCATTAGACCTTAAAGGAGGATAACAGTGGGGATAGATCTTAGAAGACATTTCTAAGACTTACTTCCATCTACGACAAGGATTTAGGCCTAAGGGGAGAAGCTAGAAGTTACTTAACGAGTAGGGAGCTTACCAGGGTTGAAGGTGGCCTAAGATGGGATGTAGAAGGTTATGAGGAAGGTAAATTCGCTGATTGGTTTTTCTTAGGGAGGATTAGGAGGTGAACTAATAAGGATAGGTAGGTGGGAAGAGGACGAGCTTAAAGGTAAGGGAGGGAAATATCTTAGGGAGTAAAATTTTTGGCATGAACCTAATAGTTTTAGATATATTTTACTATTATGGTTAGAGAATGATAGAAAAGAAGAGAGAAAGGATTAAAAAAATGTTCCAAAATGGCAAAGTGAAAAAAAAGGAAGAATTAAAAGGACCAAAAAATGACCGAAAAACATTTTACCAATCTTGAAGTAGAGGAAATACCGCGACTAGGAGATAGCATTTAGGCAAGTTTAGTGAGTAATGGATTTTGTCCAAGGTAGGAAGTTTAGCTTTAAAAGATAGCCACAAGATTAAGGGCATCTATGATATGCTTGTTTGAACCAAATAATATATACCCATACACTATAGGCTAATGTGGCTTTAAGAAAATTTTGTAAGACTTATTAAAGAACTCTCTAAAAGGGTTATGAATCCATTGTATGACATCAATAAGAATTCAAGTACTAATCTATTGAGAGTTTCTAATAAGTACCTCTACAATTGAAGTAATATTAAGAATTATATCCTTGATGATGGAATATACATTATTACTATATAAAAGCCCAATGCTAATCTAATTGTCAAACTAAAAGCTTATACTTTCTCTACTGCCAATTATACTTTTAAATTGTTTCCTAATCTGACCTTTAAGTCAAAGGATACACAATATAGTTCATGATGTAATGGAGCTAGGTTCCACATTCTAGAAGTTTTTGTTTTTTAAAAATTGCGTATGAACCTATTTAACTCATAAAGCTTCTTTGTCTTTAAGGATTCTCCACTCTTTTCTTGATCATAAGGACTTTATTTTTTTAGTTTAATTGGACAAATATCTAAGCCTCCTTCCTCCTTTGTTTTGAAAACTTCACTTTACTTTTGTTATTATTCTGCTTACTACTTGACCAGACCATATAAATGTTCTTAATATCCTTTCTATTAATTGTATTATGCCACTTGAAAAATATAAACGATAAGTCCAATAAATATATATGGAATTAAGCAATAAAGAGATAAATTGAAACCTCCTAATGTAAGAAAGACTCATATTACACCAATTGCTTATTCTCTCCTGTATTATTTCATTTAGTGGCAAGAAATATCTATAAGTTCTCCTCTTATGAGATATTAGAATTCCTAAATACGTGAAAGGGAAATCCTTGCTTTTAAGTTTAGTTAAGTGAAATATCTAAGTGGCTAGATGAGCAGCACATACTGAAAGGAGAAATTAAATCTTATCTTTATTTATTTGAAGTCTTGAAAAAACACTTTAAAAGTTCTTAAGGAAGTCATTAATGTAGCACTTGAATTAAGGTTAGCTCTTGATAAGAGGAGTAAGCCATTTATAAAAGATAAAGAATGAATTTTCAAAAGCTTGTAGTTATTGTGATACCTTAATCTTCTTTCCAAATTGATGGTTTTTCTAATCAATTTATTGAGGGCTTCTACATAGAAGGTAAATAAATATAAAGAAATTGGGTCCCCTTACCTTAATCCTTTTTCACCTTTAATGATATTAGTTAGTTCATTGTTAATCAAGATTTATAGGGAAAAAAGTTGATGTATTGGTCAATCCATATGATGATTGATTTAGAAAACCAAACTCTAGAGTGTGGATTGTGAACTAACAAATGGTTATGTTAAAGGCCTTATAAAAATCTGCTTTAATGGAACAAATTTTAAATGTATTATTCTTATTGTAATTCTTAAAATGTTCTTGAGCAAGCAAAATATTATCACCAATTTTGGTCCTTCTTATGGAGGCACCTAGAGAAGGGTGAATGATTAGTACGGGGACAACTTTGAGTATTAAGGCCAAAACCTTGACAATAATATTATAAAATAGTACTTTAAAAATTGGCCTAATTTTTTTTATGGAAGGGGGATTTAGGGATTTAAGAACAAGATTAATGAAAGTCTTGTTAATCTCCTTAAGAAGCTTACCTCTATTAAAGAATTTAATCACTACATTTAGTAAAAAGGCAAATTTGAAACTTCCAAAACTTCTAAAATAAGAAAGTATTTAGTCTATTTGATCTTAGAGCTTTGTTAGGGTTGAGCTTAAAGAGTTCCTTCTTAACATCATCTTCATTAAATGGGACAAGTAAGTTTTCAGCATTAGAAGTTGATTGACATCTAAAGATGATTAACTTTATCAATTAGGGGGGGGGGGGGGTAAGAATAACATGTAGAAGCTATTCCCCGACTATTAAAAAAGTATTCAGAATCTACACCTAATAATTCATCTTAAGTTTATGCCAGATAACTAGAAGAGTTTTCAAGAAGAGAAATTTTGTTAGTATTTTTCTTAAAGAGGAATATATTGTGGAAAAAAAGGATGTGTTTCTGTTACCCTTAGAGAGCTATAGTACTCTAGAACTTTGTTTAAGGATTAAGAAGTTAATATCTAAAGATAATGTATAATCAGACAGAGTAGCATTTTCAACTTCTAATTTGGTGGGCTTGGAAAAATCCTAATAAGTGGATTGTTGATCCTTAATCGAGACCTCTTTGGTATCATCTACTACTTAAGAAGTATTTCTAAAATTCTCGTGATTTAGAATCTTTAATTCCTCTTTAATCATTTCCAATTTCCTATAATAAATATAGTAATTGAAGTTTAAGAAATTATGGCTTAATCCATTTCATAAGGCTAGCTTAAAATAATCATGTTCAACTAGGTAATTGTTACATCTAAAAGGAAACTGCCTCAACTTAAGAATTGAGAGATTCTACAACAAAATAAGGGAGTAATCTAAGACTAGATGACTTTTAAAGTATGCTAAGCTTTCCTAAATGGTAGAGAGCCAATGGTTATTCACTAAAGCTCAATATGGTTTCTTTCGAAGAAACCATTGACCTTTTTGCTTATTTTTTTAGGTATAATATTGGTATTTAATATTTAAATCTATTAAATGCAATTGACTTACATAATCCTTCAGGTTTGTTGTGAAATTCCCGATACTAACATTCCCTATAACTTCTATATTATATATTATGCTATTGAATTCCCATGAGTTACCTAAGGGATGTTAGAACTAAGCTAAATTTCTATAAGTTTGTCCCATAAAGAAGAATTTTTAAAACACAAAATTATGAGTGTAGACAAAAGTGAGTTGAAAGTTGATTCTTTCATTAGTAAGAAGAATGAAGAATTGATCGTCTAATTAATGGTTGAAGGGTGCAAGATATCGACTTTATTGTGAATACAAGCTATAATTATTCTTCTATTAAAGTGGGAACTATGGTTTGTAATTGTTTTTTAATCCCTTTAAAAGAAACTCAAATGTATGTTGTTCTTCTCCTTCAATTTGATTCAAGTAAGCCAACCATGAATGGCTTGGCGTCATTTAGATAATCTCTAAGCATTTTTATTTTCTGAGGTAATTCAAAGCCATGACACTCTATGAAAAAATAGTCATTGGGAGGAGGTATGAGAGCTGGAGCTAATGTCCTTATTCTTCCTTTTATATTGTCTCCTCGATACCACTTTTGAAATCTTTTTCTAGCTCCAGCTAAGTATCAACTTTGAAAATTAGTTGAGTCTACTCTTTTTTTGTTAGAGATCTTTAAGTAGTGATTGAGATAGTTTACTACTTTGTAGGGAGGGACTTAACAATATAATAGAGGTGTTGGACCCCGAACTTTTCTTGGAAGTTAGAATTATTGAATGAAATTAAATGAGGAATTGGTAGTGATTTATTCATGTGCAAAGAAAAGGAAAATTCTTGAATTTGAAATGATATACAAGATTAAGATAGTGAATGTAGTAAGTTGATGAAGAGTGAATATTAATTTTAGTTTTTAATGATTATGAGATTTTTTAGTAAACTTGTATGTTTAAGGGTACTATGAAATTTATGATGAATAAATAAGTTGGTAGAAATGGAGTGGAAATGACTAGAATAAAAAGTTGAAATGTTGTTTTTGTTTTTGAAGCTTTCAAGTCTGAAAAATTTGGGAATGAATAGTGACAGTGTTGAAATTTTGATCAGAAACTCCCATGATTTTTCTGTACTGATATAGAGTGATTTTGATAAATTGGTCTTCATGAAAGTAGTAGCTTATCTTTCCAGCTTTGTAACGCTATAAAGTATGATATTTTTCGATATCAGGGCTGAAAGTTATGATCAATTGAAGTTTGGATGTTTAGGATGAAATGTCAGACAGTTACTTTGTCGTGGATTTTTGACCCTTTTAGAGACCGAAATTGCTTTTAAGTTCTTCATAAAAGTTGTAGATTATCTTTTTTAGCTTTCTGTTGATATAAAGTATGGAATTTTTGGACAATGGAGTAGAAAGATATGATTTTTAGAAGTTATGATGTTGTTTATGATGGAACTTTTGGGACAACTTCTTTGTTTTGAAAGTTTGACCCTTATAAAGGCAAGATTTGGTTTTGAGGTATTCATAAAAGTTGCAGATCTTTCTTTTATCTTTCCATTGGTACTAAGTTTGCAAATTTTGGAGTTCTGAGTCAAAAGTTATGAGTTTTGGGATTAAGTTGAAAAAGATGGATTGAATCAAAGTGAGAGGATCAATTGAAAGAGTATGAGTTGGATATTTTTACTGAACATGCTTCAGTATTTTGAGGATATCTTGATCTGTAGAGCTCCAAATAAGTTGATTCTTATTTCTAAATAAACTAGAGACATGTAGCTACAAATTATCTGAAGGAATAGAATTTCAATTCAGTCTTTAAGACTTTTAGTTTCTGGAGTGAATTTGGGTTTAGTGGGCAGTCTCAGTTTAGTAACAGTCCTAAAATGTTTAAGGCATATCTTCCAAATTACTAAACCAAATTGAATGATTTTGGTGTCATTGGAAAATTTAGACAATGAGGAACATTTTCTAGAAGGAAGTTTTATCAAATTCCTTTAATTTCATTACTAGAAAAAGGTCTTGTTTTGGAAGAAGTTAAGCATGACTAAATAAATTTTGAGGCTTTATTATATTATATTATTTTGTGGAATTAATTAGCATGTTAATGTGAGTAATTGGCATGTTAATGTGATTAAGACCATATGACATGGATTAAATTGAATTAAAGTGGTAAGAATGCATGAGGGGCAAAATTGGAAGGACACTTAAGCCATTTAAGTTATAAGGCTTATAAGGAAGGGTATTTTAGACATTACTCATTAATTAATGACACATTTGTAAATAAGAAGTGTGGGCTTTCATATAAGAGGAAGACAAGCACGAAAATGGGAGAACAAAATGAAAGAAAAGAGAGAAGAGAGGGAGAGTTTCGGTGGAGAGAAAAAAGAAAGAAGAAAGAAGAAGAAAGCTAGGTCTTGATTTTTCTTGGTTTTCAAGGGTGATTTTGAGTTGATTCATGAAGGAAAAAGGAAGAGGATGAAGAGAGCTTCCATTCAAGCCAAGAAATCCTTCATTTGGTGAAGGATTAAGGTAAGAGAAGATTTTGATTTGTTGGATTTTGAAAGGGGTTTTGATTTACATAGCTTAAGAAATGTATGGGATTAAGTTTTCTAAGATTAATTTTGTGATTATGTGTTATGAGTTATCCAATTTTAGATGCCTATTGATTAGGGATTTTTTTCCATTGATGAAGGGGATTAAGAAAAGCAAGAGGAGCAAGAGATGAGGCATTTTGAACAAGTATAAGCAAGGAAATAAGGTGGGTTTCATGTTTATAATTTGAGTAATGAGTTATTAATGTGTTTTCCGAAAATTAAGAAATAAAGTTTGTTTTGAATCAAGAGAATGAAATGTTTCAATTACTTCTAAAATGTTGATTTTATTGCTTTTGAATGATTTGAGAATTTACTATATGCTTAGTATGTGAATCGTGTATGGAGGATGTTGGATCCCGTTTTCGGAACCCAACCCTCTGCAGACTCATACATCTGTTGGACCCCGCTTGGTTCCGAAGCCCAACCTCTTGCGAAAATCATGAAACGTGAGTGTGCGTATTACCTTGGAGGGTTTTTTTTTTGAACCCTTATTAGACATTATCAGTTCATCTTCATTCTCAGAACATCCCAAAAAAATTCTTCGATTCAAAACTTAGCTTTGATACCATCCTAAAAATTTGCTTACAATTTGATCAATGGCGTGCCCAAACAAAAATAGTCACCATGCTTGAACTCATTTCTCCTGTTTGGAAATCTTAAAATCAGAATTTCAATTTGAATTCTTCATAGAAATCATAGCTCTATGTCTCTTGTTTATTTTGAAACAAGAATCACCTCAATCGGAGCTCTACAGCTCAAGATATGCTTAAAAAGCCTAAGTGTGCACATACTCTAATTATGTCCTTCAAACCGACTCCTCAATTGTTCTAATGAAAACCCTCTCAAAACAACTTCAATTGATACAAATTTTCATGGAGAGATAGATACATATCTTAGGAATCCATTGGTCCAAGAATCACTTCAATTGGAGGTCGGATGAGGGAGTTATGCCCAAAGGAATAAACCATGTTCATACCCTAAATCATTTTGAACATCTCTTTGCGCGATTGCCATAACTTTCACCAAAAATGTTGGATTGCTTTTGTTTTTGGACCATTAGAAAGTAAACTTCTAGAGCTACAACTTTTATGAAGACCACAAAACCTGATTCGGCCTCTAACAATGTCAAAAAGCGCCATCTTTCCCGTGAATGTCCGTTAAACGGACATGTATCGGGTAAACTGCACCATTTCACCCGAGAAGGTCTGTTAAACGGACTTCCATGTCCGTTTAATGGACATGGGCGATGCAAAGGGTCCTTTTTGACCCGAGAAGGTCCGTTAAACAGATTCTAAGTCCGTTAAACGGATATGGGGCTTCCCAAAAGCCCTCCAAACCTTCTTCAATGCTTCCTACAACCTTCCTAACATCATATACACTTATAATCTTCCAAATTTCAACTCTTCTAGTGCCAATTCACTTCATACCAACTCAAACATCAAACTCTCGATTCTTGATCCATTTGGTCCATCAAAACCATAATTTCTCATCAATTACCCTAGCTATCATCAAAGTTATCACATAATCACCATATACAGCAACCTAAATTGTAACAATCATATCTCTTGATTCCGATGTCCAAAAATTACAAACTTTATAGCGTCAGAAAGATAAAAGGATCGTCTACAACTTCAATGAAGACAATTTTGACCAGTTTTATCTCAATTATTCCAGAATTTCACTCGAATCAGTTCACAAAATTCACCCTTATGGAAAACTTGAAAATTTTCTTAATTTCACTTCCTCTCATGCAACATCATTCTTATACATTCATAACTCTTATTCTCTTTTCCATAACACTAAGTCATATTAATTCCAATTTAAACTTATCCTTAATGAATTTATATTCCAACTCCACCTCATTTTATAACCATTTGAATTCCAGCTTTTCTTCATCCATTCTTAAATCTTAGATCATTTTAATTGTCACATTTAGCTACATCTCAACATCCACAATTCCTATGTGTCTTTTCCATAATATCCCACTGATT
>JAOQMQ010092222.1:0-16920 GCA_027563845.1 Erythroxylum subrotundum | reverse complement strand
AAAATTTTTATTTTAAATTTTGGGTACAAAAAAATTTTTTTTGCCCCCACTCAAAAAAATTTCTGGATCCGCCACTGATCACACCATTGAGGATGTTGAAGAGACTGTTTGATTGTGGTGGGTTCAAGTAAAAGGGAAGGTTGTTTTGAGGTGAGTAGATTAAGTATTTGGCGAGGCTTCAAATTTCCTGCTTTGGACTTGGTGATAATTTCCAGAAACAATTTTGGTTTCTGAAAGATGCAGATGGAAGATTATCTGTACCAGAGAAACCTCCACGAACCTTTGTCAGGGATGAAACCAAAAACCATGAGACAAGAGGTTTAGGATATGAAAGATCCGCAGGCGCTAAGGTTGATTTGTTTGTCGTTGGCGAGAAACATTTCCTTCAACATCGTTAAGGAGACAATGACTGCAGGAGTACTGAGGGCTCTGACAAACATGTACGAAAAATCGTCAGCTATCAATAAGGTATTTGATGCGTCGCTTGTTCAATCTGGAGATGTCTGAAAGTGGATCTGTCACATACCATATTAACGAATTTAATATGATTATCAGTCAATTGAGCTCTGTTGATATTAATTTTGATGGTGAGATTAGAGCCCTAATTTTGATGTCCTCTCTACCCAAGTCGTGGGATACTGTTATTTCCGCAATTAGCAATTCGCGTGGGTCTGAGAAGCTAAGGTTTGATGAAGTCCGAGATGTTGTCTTGAGCGAGAGCATTTGCAAAAGAGAAATCGGGGATTCGCCTGGTAATGCACTTAGTGTCGAGGGAAGGAGTAGGAGTACGTCGAAGGGAGGCCATAGTAAACATGGTCGATTGAAATCAAAAGGGCGGGGAAAATCTCAAGGCAGGAAGGAGGTCACTTATTGGGACTGTGGTGAAAAAGGACGCTTCAAGAAGGATTGCCCTAAACCTAAGAAGAAGAAAGGCCAGAAAAACAATAAGTCCCATGAAGATGATGATTCTGTATATTCTGCGGAAGACATTGGTGATGCCTTAATTCTTAGTGTGGATAGCCCGGTTGACTCCTGCATACTTGATTCTGGTGCAGCATTCCACTCTTCTCTGAGCAGAGAGATTGTAAGAATTTGGATAACGTGAGGACAACAAAGATGGAATTGGAATTATTACTGGAAATAGTCGACAAGTGGAAATAGAATTACAGAGGGATTAGGGAGAGAAACATAAGCCGATCACCGAATAGTGCTCAGCCAAGAGAGAAGAAGGCAATTCAGTACAAGCAATAGTCTACCTCACCTTCCTACCTCAAGGTTATTTATATTCCCTCAGTAACTAATTTCTAACAGAATTCATTTTATCCTATCACGTAATCATTCAGGGCAACTGCTCCCCTTCTGGTTCGTTGGGATCTTCGAAGGAGTAACGGTCTCGCCCTTTCTGCAGAATCAGGGCTCGTCATATTGCTCCCTCCTGCAAGAATAACCTTGTCCTCAAGGTTCCAGTCAGAATATTTGCTGCGAAACTCATCAGTGGGCATCCAGGTCGCGGCATCGGTCCCCATGCCTTCCCATTGCACTAATACTTGAGGCACTGTCTGTCCCGCAATCTCCAGCTCCCTAGTAGCTAGAATGTGAGATGGCGTGTGCTGTGGCACGTTATCGGGTTTGATAAGGGGTAGAGGAATACTTTGAATTTGTGGATCACCGACGCATTTCTTTAACACTGAAACATGGAAAACAGGGTGGATTCGTGATGATGGTGGGAGCTCCAATTTGTAGGCCACTGGTCCGATCTTCTTGAGGACTTTGAAGGGACCAAAATAGCGTTGGCCTAGTTTCTGGTTGCGATGTAGTTTTAAGGAGAGCTGACGATAGGGCTGTAACTTGACAAAAAGCCAGTCTCCAACGTCATAGGAGATGTCACGGCGATGCTTGTTGGTCTGGTTTGCCATGCAGTTTTGAGCTTGAAGCAAATTCTCCTTAAGTTGCGCCAAAATGTGGTCGCGCTTGGACAGTTCTTGATCCACGGCAGTGAGCTTAGCAGTGCCTGGGATGTAGCGGATCAGTGTAGGTGGGTCGCGGCCGTAAAGAGCACAGAATGGAGTCATCCCTGCCGAGCTGTGGTGGGAGGTATTGTACCAATACTCAGCCCAAGGAAGTAAGGAGACCCAAGTATGCTGAGTGTCGGCCACAAAACAACGCAAATACATTTCTAGAACCTTATTTACCGCCTCGGTTTGGCCATCGGACTCGGGGTGATAAGCTGAACTCAAAGCTCGGGTCGTGCCCTGAAGCTTGGTTAGTTCCTCCCAAAATTTGCTCAAGAATAAGGGATCCCTGTCACTGACAATTTTCGTGGGTATACCATGCAATTTAACCACCCCATTCAAGAAAACTGATGCTAACTTGCTACTGTCGAAGGTGCTGGGTAAGGCAAAGAAGTGAGCAAATTTGGACAATCGATCGACGACGACAAAAATGACCGTTTTGCCAAATGAGGGTGGAAGGCCGGTAATAAAGTCCATACTGACTTCCTCAAAGACTTCAGCTGGGAGGGGTAAAGGTTGGAGCAACCCGGCCGGTGATAATTGTGAAGCTTTCATTGTTTGGCATGTCGAACATTCCCTTACAAAACGTTGCACATCACGTCATAAGGAGGACCAGAAAAAATTTGCCGCCAAGCGGTGGAAGGTGCGAGTGATCCCAGCGTGTCCCCCAATAACCGAACAGTGGAAGTCCTCTAGGATGGCTGTGCGTAATTAGGGATCATTAGGCACTACCAATCGCTTCCGGAAGAAAAGTAACCCATCGTGTATCAGGTACTGACGATAACGAGGGTCATCAGCCTCAACCTTCTGCCGTAATTGAATGAGTTCAGGATTGGTGGCATTTAAAACCCGAAATTCCTCAATCTGTCCATAGCTTTGTACCGATATAGCCATGAAACAGCTCGTTGGAGCTCTAGATAGTGCATCAGCTACCGTATTCTGCTTACCCGGCCGATAAAGGATCTCAAAATCGTAGCCCATGAGTTTATATAACCAATGTTGCTGTTCGGGTGTCTGTATCGTTTGCGCCGTGAGGTTCTTAAGGGCCTTTTGATCTGTGACGATGGAGAACCTGCGGCCTAAGAGATATTGGCGCCATTTGCCGACAGCCTGGGTGATTGCATACATCTCACGATGATATGCCGGCGAGCGCTGCATCCGGGGAGATAACTTTTGGCTGTAAAAAGCTACTGGGCGCCCATGTTGCACAAGGACGGCTCCGATTCCCGTACTGGAAGCATCCGTTTCAATGGTAAAGGGAGAGGAGAAGTCGAGGAGCGCCAGTAAGGGCGCATGGCTCAGGGAATCCTTGAGTTGGTGAAAGGCCAGCTGTGCGGCATTCGTCCAATGGAACCCATCTTTTTTTAACAGATCCGAGAGGGGAGAAGCAATCTAAGCGAATCCTCGAATGAACCGGCAGTAATAACCGGCTAACCCAAGGAAGCCGCGAACCCCTTTAACATCAGTTGGTACAGGCCAGTCGTTGATGGCGGAGATCTTACCCGGATCGACCTCCAAGCCATTCGCAGTGACAATGTGTCCCAAGTACTCAATTTTCGATTGGCCAAAGAGGCACTTACTTTCCTTAGCCACCAGACCATGCTCCCGTAAGGTTGTGAAGACAAGTTGCAAATGATGGAGGTGCTCGGCCAAACTATGGCTGTAGACAAGGATGTCATAAAAAAAATAGCACAAATCGACGGAGGAAAGGTTTAAAGATACCGGTCATGGTCGCCTGAAAGGTGGAGGGGGCGTTCGTAAGGCCGAAGGGCATTACGAGAAACTCATAGTGGCCCTCGTGAGTCCGAAATGCTGTCTTGTGCACATCCTCAGGACGGATCAATATTTGATGAAACCCTGCAAGTAAATCAAGTTTAGAAAATAACTTGGCACCGAAGAGCTCATCGAACAATTCATCCGCAGTCGGGATGGGAAATCTGTCCCGAATCGTGATTGCGTTAAGCGCCCGGTAATTGACGCAAAAGCGCCATGTGCCGTCCTTTTTTTTCACTAATAACACGGGAGAAGAAAAGGGGCTTGTACTGGGTCTAATTATCCCTTCACTGAGCATATCCAAGACCTGCCTTTCGATCTCATGTTTTTGGAAATGGGGGTAGCGGTAGGGACGAACGTTAACAGGGGAGGAAGCTGGAGTAAGATGAATGGAATGGTCAGTGGATCGAGAGGGTGGTAACCCACTGGGTTTGGTGAATACATCCCGAAACTGATGGAGGAGGGTAGTAAAGGCAGAGGGCTGAGTAGGCGGCAAGGTGGAGGGGTGGAAGTGGATCTGAAGGCTATAGTAAACGGCAACAGCGCCCAGCTCATGGGTACGGCGCAACGAATGGAGTTGAATAGGTTGAGGACTAGTAGAGGAAATGCCAGTCCAAGAAATGGTGGATGGGCCAAGGCAAAATTTGAAGGTGGAGGTGGAGTAATCGGTGACAACTGGGCCGAGGGTGGCGAGCCAAGCAACACCGAGAACAATGTCGGAGCCATGTAGGGGAAGGACATAGAAATCAGCGTGAATGGCAGTGCCCTGGATTTGCAAACTGACATTCCGAACCTTGCCTTCACTGTGAATGCATTCGCCATTACCAACCAGAACAGGGAAGGAAATGGAGGGATCAATGTCTAATCCCAAATAATGAGCAATGCGGCTTTGGATGAAATTATGGGTGCTGCCTCCGTCTAAGAGCACCTGAACAGAATGGCCCTGGACTTTGCCCAAGAAGCGGAGGGTGGATGGAGACAAACATCCCGACATGGCATTGTAAGAGATGACAGTTTGGGGGGAAGTGGTAGAGGAAGGGTCGGTGGCTACTGGAGAAGGAAGGAAATCAGGAAGGTCTGGGTCAGGGGTGGGTGGAGAGTCGGGTGGTGGGGAAACAGGGTCGTCGACATAGTCGTCATCCAAAAGGAAAAATTGTGGTTTGTGGCACTTATGGCCCCTGGTAAATTTTTCATCACAATAAAAGCATAAGCCTTGTTCCCGGTGACGTTGGGCTTCAGAGTGGGTTAAACGACAGGTGGGTACAGGTCTGGGGGGCAGTGGGGTCGAATCAGGGGAAAATTTGAGGGGCTGGGGGGTAGGGAGCAGGCCTGGGCTAGCGATTTTACGGTCCGGATAAGGGCCAGGTAGGGATTTGAGTAACAAGCGGCGGGTCTCAGCCAATTTGGCTTCCTGGAGGCGGGCAAGACTGATGGCATGATTAAGGGAAGTGGGGCGGAAGGACAGGACTTCAGTTTTGATATCCGGACGAAGGCCGAAGATAAAGCAATCAACAAAGAAGGGGGGAGGTAAGCCAATGGTTTGGTTAGATAAAGTTTCGAAGCGGGTTTGGTATTCTTCGACAGTAGAGGTCTGTGTGATTTTAGCTAAAAGCCCTTGAGGTGCCTCAAGAGTGGTAAAGTGGAAACGGTCGATGAGGGATTTCTTGAATTGCTCCCAACCAGAGAGCTGTTTGTTGGTCTTCATCCAACGATACCAACGTCGGGCCTTACCCTCAAAGTGAAATGCCGCCATGGTAATTCGGGTGGGGTCGTCAGTGTCATAGAAATCAAAGAATTCGTCGGCGGTAAAGAGCCACGATTCAGGATCTAAACCATCAAATTTGGGCAACTCAACGCGAGCTGCTCTGGGTTTGAAGGGAAAATCAAAGTTGGTGGCAGGGTCGGGGGAGTAAGGGCGGTGGTGGCTAGGTTTAGAAGAGCCAGATGGGGGAGGGTCCAGTGGTGGGTCAGAATCTGGGGTTTTGCCTTTGAACAATTGGCCAAGATGGAAGAGCTGACGACTGATATCCTCCATTTGGGTTTTCAAATCGAGCATAGTAGACTGTTGGTTTTGGACAGTGGATTGAAGGGAGTTCATGGTGGTTGATTGGGCGGCAACATCGCTTTGGAGTTTGGTGACGGCTGTGTCGAGTTTGGCAATACGGGTACTGTCAGCCATGGAGGAGAGGTCGAGAATGAAAGCACAAAAAATGTAAGAATTTGGATAACGTGAGGACAACAAAGATGGAAATGGAATTATTACTGAAAATAGTCGACAAGTGGAAATAGAATTACAGAGGGATTAGGGAGAGAAACATAAGCCGATCACCGAATAGTGCTCAGCCAAGAGAGAAGAAGGCAATTCAGTACAAGCAATAGTCTACCTCACCTTCCTACCTCAAGGTTATTTATATTCCCTCAGTAACTAATTTCTAACAGAATTCATTTTATCCTATCACGTAATCATTCAGGGCAACTGCTCCCCTTCTGGTTCGTTGGGATCTTCGAAGGAGTAACGGTCTCGCCCTTTCTGCAGAATCAGGGCTCGTCATAGAGATATTCCATAATTTCAAGTCTGGAAATTTTGCGAAGGTGTATCTTACTGATAACAAAGCCTTGGAGATTGCTGGAAAAGAGGATGTGTGTATACAGACCACAGGTGGAGGTAGATGGAAGCTGCAGGATGTCAGATATATTCCTGACTTAAAGAAGAACCTAATTTCTATTGGTCAGTTGGATAGCACGAGTTACAAGACAGTGTTCGGGGAGAGTTCCTGGAAAATTGTGAAGGGAGCTATGGTGATAGCACGGGGCACAAAATCTGGAACTTTATACAGTACTGCAGGGTATTCGAACATGGTTGCTGTAGTCGATAGTACATCGAGCTCGAGTCTGTGGCACAACAGACTAGGACACATGAGTCAGAAGGGGATGAAGATGCTAGTTTCAAAGGGGTATCTGCAAGGTTTGAAATCAGCTGATTTGGGTTTTTGTGAGAGTTGTGTTCTATGAAAGTAGAAACGGGTTAGTTTCACAAAGGCTAGCAGAGAACCAAAGGCAGAACGGTTAGAACTAGTACACACAGACGTGTGGGGGCCATCTCCAGTCTCCTCTCTTGGTGGTTCGAGATGCTACGTCACCTTCATTGATGACTTCAGCAGGAAGGTATGGGTTTACTTTCTAAAACATAAGTCTGATGTGTTTATTACCTTTAAGAGGTGGAAGGTTGAAGTTGAAAATCAGACTGAGTTGAAGATTAAATGCTTAAGGTATAATAATGGAGAGTATGATTCTACAAAATTCAAGAAGTTCTGTGTTGATGAGGGAATCAGATGTACCAGGACAGTTCCTAGTAAGGCAAGATAGAATGTGATTATTGAAAGGATGAACAGAATATTGAATGTTCAGTTCCTTTAGGTTTCAAGATGCCAAAAGAGGTTTGGTTGGGTAAGGAGGTCAGGCTTACTCACCTACGGACTTTTGGGTGTGCTGCCTATGTTTATATTGATCCAGAGAAGAGAGACAAGCTTGATGCAAAGGCTTTGAAGTGCTATTTCATTGGGTATGGTTCGGATCAGTTTGGATACAGATTTTGGGATGACAACAATAGTAAGATCTTGAGACATTGTGATGTGACATTTGATAAGAATGTCCTGTATAAGGACAAGTTTAGGGTGCAATCTGAAGATGCAGAAGAAGTGGGAGCTGAGGTTCATTTGTTGAAAAATCTAGAAAATATTGTTGCAGAACCAGAACAGCAGCCAATCACACCTGAGCTAGTGTTGAGGAGATCTACCAGGGTTATCAGGCCATCAGAAAGGTACTCACCATCCTTGCATTATTTGTTGTTGACTGATGGAGGAGAACCAGAATCTTTTGATGAGGCTTTGCAGGTGAAGGATTCAATCAAGTGGGAGCAAGCCATGGATGATGAGATATGGTCACTTCAGAAGAATGATACTTGAGAGTTAATTGAGTTGCCTGCAGGGAAGAAAACTTTGTTGAACAAGTGGATTTATAGGATCAAGAATGAAACTGATGGTACAGTTAAGTTTAAGGCTCGATTGGTGGTTAAGGAATATTCACAAAGGAAAGGTATTGATTACACTGAAATATTCTCTCCTATTGTGAATCTAACTACAATCATAATTTTGCTGAGTATTGTTGTAGCAAAGGACTTGCACCTTGAACAGATGGATGTAAAAATAACATTTTTACATGGAGATCTGGAGGAAGAAATCTACATGTAGCAACCTGAGGGATATGAGGTTCCTGGAAAGGAACACATGGTGTGTAAGCTCAAAAGGAGTTTGTATGGATTGAAGTAGGCTCCAAGACAGTGGTACAAGAAGTTTGACTCCTTCATATTCAGAAACGGTTTTCACAGGAGTGAAAAGGATCAGTGTTGTTACATTGAGAAGTTTACTGACTCCTTTGTTATTTTACTTCTGTATGTGGATGATATGTTGATTGCAGGTTCAAGTATGGGGGAGATAAATAATCTTAAAGGGAGACTATCATTAGAGTTTGAGATGAAAGATTTGGGTGCAGCAAAGCAGATTTTAGGGATGAGGATTTCCCAAGACCGGTCTGCTGGAATTCTAAATTTGTCCCAGGAGCAATACATTAAGAAGGTATTGTCCAGGTTCAAAGTTAATGATGCTAAGCCTAGGAGTACGCCTTTGGCTAACCATATCAAATTGTCAAAGGAGCAATCACCCAAGACAGCTGAGCAAAGTGAGCATATGGCAAAAGTGCCTTATGCTTCTACAGTTAGGAGTCTGATGTATGCTATGGTTTGCACTAAGCCTAATATAGCATATGCAGTGGGAGCTGTGAGCAGATACATGTCAGATCCATGGAAAGAACATTGGGAAGCTGTGAAGTGGCTTCTGAAATACTTGAAAGGAACAGTTAGCACCTCACTTTGTTATGGGAATGGCAAGGTAGTACTAGAGGGTTTTGTTGATGCTGATCTTAATGGAGATGTGGATTCAAGCAAAAGTACATCCGGGTATGTCTACACTATAGATGGGACAGCAGTGAGCTGGATGTCTAAACTTCAGAAGTGTGTCTCTATGTCATCTACAGAGGCTGAATATGTTGCAATAACTGAAGCTAATAAGGAGATGATATGGTTGACTGATTACTTAGAAGAATTGGGCAAGAAGCAGCATAACAAGGTTCTCTTCACTGATAGTCACAGTGCCATACAGTTGGTGAAGAACCCAGTATATCATTTTAGAACCAAGCACATCCGACGCAGGTATCATTTTACTCGCAGTTTGGTGGAAAAAGGTGAGATGTGTTTGAAGAAGATTGATGGTGCTAAGAATCCAGCAAACATATTGACTAAAGGTGTGGATGCTGGGAAACTAGGGTTGTGCAAGGTCTCAGTTGGTCTTCTACCATAGCGTGGGAGATGTTGCGGCTAGGTGAGTTTGATGGGTACATTGGCATGGAGAATGAAGATGATTGGATTGACTGGATCAGTCTCCAAGTGGGAGAATTGTTGAGATATGGAGCCTGATAAAATATTCTGGACTTTACACCAGGCCCACGTTCACGGATCCAACTCCTAGCGTATCTTTTTGCCTTTTGTATTCTATTCTCCTAGTGTATCGTATTATTGAAAACAATTCACAGTGAATAAAAAAGCCTAGCTGCCCATGGACGTAGCCATATTTTGGTGAACCACGTAAATTTGTGTGTTCATTTATTTTCCGCACTGCATCATCAGCTTTGGTGAACCCATACAAGCTCATGCATTTTCTTCTTCTATCGATCGTTATCAATCTATTCAGGATTAAGGGCCATAATAATCCTTCTATTTGTCACTGGTGGGAAGAAGAGGAGTCTCTATCCAGGTGCAAACCATCAATTAGTAACAGTGAAAACTAATATGATTGAAATTAAATAGAATAAATATTATTTTTATGCTTTATATAATCGAAATATTGTATAATGAAAGTATTGAATTATACGAAAAAAATTATACATATAAAGGTTTGTAAAAACTATTTTAACATTCTTAAATATTTTAATCTATAAATATAAATTATTTAATTAAAGAATTAAAAATAAGTTAAAGAAGTTTAAGTTATCTAATATTAAATATAATTTAGGGTTATAATTTATATCAATTGTTAACATATTTAAGAACTTAATGAGTCACGTATAAAAAACATATTGAAAAAAGAAAAGTATTTAATCAAATTGGAATTAACTGTAAAGTCCGTAAAATTTTATGATTAAATATAAAATATTTAATGACAAGGATCAATGTCAGATATTACTTATTTTGAGCATAACTACTATTTGATAATTATTTGTAATTTTAATTAAAGTTTAATTGAAATTAAAATTTAATTTCAATTAAATTATTATAATGTCCAAAACTTATTATAAATAAGCTTAAGTAAGCTAACACTCCTTCCTAACCCTTTCTGTAATAGTTACAGAATTCTGTCGATATGTTATGTAGATATTGTTAAAAGTAGGATATTTGTACAGTTATGATGGTTGAGATATATCGATTTTAAAAATAGTTCTAGAGATACTACAAGAAAATGTTAAGTTTTAAAATAAGGTACGAATAAATATTCATGTTTTATTATGATTTATATTTTAATCATTTTATAAAATTTAAGTAATCTTTCCTTTTAAAAAGTTATTTACAAAAAAATTTTATAATTATTCTGGTGCTTATAAAATCAGATACTGTCCTGATTTTTCCATCAATAGTACTCTGAAGCAAGAATTTGTTCAATAGAAGACAAGACCGTAGCGAAAATTTATAGCGTCAATATGACTGATATCTGTTATCTGAAATTTACTTCTTTCTTATATATCTCTTTCTGAAATTGCAAGATTGACAAGTAAAAAGAAGATGATAGTTAGATATTTAAAACCTTTCATGCAGATTATGACGGCAGTTTCGCACATGCAAAACAGAATTATAGAATCAAAAATGCTTTCCAACTTTTGTTAATAATCTGCAATCCCAGTATGTCTTTTGCAACCTGTAGAATAAAATATAGAACTGTTTGCCTTTTCATTTAAATTGCAAAGAACGTGTATGGAAAAGAAACAATTATTATATCCTGAAAGGTTATGCTTTGCTTCAGGTTACAACAAATAATCAGAACTTAAATGTTGATTCTTTTATTCTATTGAGAATATTGAAATAATTAGCTTTTTGTTATTTGCTATTTTGTCGTTTAGCTGAGTTTGTTATTTGGTTCTGTAAAGAAACCTTGCTTTATATTATGGAGACTCGATTGTACTGTTGGTGTGTGGGGAATAAGAAAATCCTCCTCTCTTCTGTCTTTTCCATTTTCGTTGTTTTTGACATGGTATCAGAGCCTATAGCTGACGACCCATTTCTTCTTCCCGTCATCATGGTTTCACGTTCTCTTCTCTGATTTTTACTTTCCTCTTCCTTATGGTTTTTCCTCAAACACCTGGTGTGATTGATTTTCATCATCCCCTGTACTTACATCCCTCGGACACACCAGGTGCTCTTCTTATCTCTCATCAGCTTCTGGGCATCGAGAACTATAGCATTTGGAGTCGATCTATGCGCATCGCTCTTTTGGCAAAAAACAAGCTGGGCTTTGTTGATGGTTCTTACAAGAAATCCAACCTTCCTCTTGACCTTCATTCTCACTGGGATTGTTGTAATGTGGTCGTTCTGTCTTGGATTTTAAACACTGTCTGCAAAGATCTCTCTGCCGGGATAGTCTTTGCTTCTAGCGCTTCACTTGTTTGGCAAGATCTTAAGGAGCGCTTTGATAAAATCGATGGCTTTCACATCTATTACCTTCATCAAACTATTTCTTCTCACATTCAAGGTACCACTTCCATCTCTGTTTATTTCACAAAGCTCCGTCTTTTATGGGATGAGTATGATGCGTTAGTTCCCCTCTCAACCTGTGACTGTGATACTTCTCGGAAGAGCTCCGATCATCTTCTTCAACAATATCTGTTTTAGCTAGTAATGGGATTTAATGATTCCTACTCCAATGTTCACAGTCAGATTTAACTCATGTCCCCTCTTCCCTCTGTCAATCAGGCATATTCGATGTTACTTTAAGATGAATCTCAGCATACTCTTTCTTCAACAATGTTGTCTACTTCTAAGCCCACTGCTCTTTATTCATCTTCTCAGGGTACTTCAAAACCCCGATTCAATGGTACCTGTGATTATTACAATGTCAAGAGACACAAGTGTGCCAATTGTTACAAATTGATTGGATTTCCACCTGATTTTAAATTTACCAAAAAGAAACCTGCTACTAACAATGTTGTTTTCTCTGATAAGTTACCAGATAATGAGATTGCTACTGTCAAGGCTCCTTCTGCCCCTGTTCTTAGTTCTGAATAGTATCAACAACTTCTTCAACTATTGCACAAAGAATCTTCACCTTCTGCTTCAGTAAACATGGCAGGTATGGTTTCTTCCTGCACTTCCATTAAGCTAGGGTGGATCCTTGACACAGGAGCCATCAACCATATGACATTTGATTTCGATTGTTTGGATTCTTCTGTTGCTACTGCTTCTAACAACTATTGTGTTCAGTTGCCTAATGGAAAATCAACCTCTTTCACTCATATAAGATAAACACTCACTAATGTCTTATACATACCAGATTTTCACTATAACTTGATTTCTATTTCAAAGCTCATTAAGGATCTGCACTGCTCAGTATCTTTTTACCCTACTTTTTGTGTTTTTTAGGATTTTTGCAGTGGAAGGATGATGGGGATTAGTAAAGAACATGGCGGCTTGTACTTCCTCACACCATCACAGTTACCATTAGATACCAATTTAACCTCTGTTAAGACTTCCGTACCTTCATCCATACAATATGTTTCTTCTTTTATGACTTTACATAGTGATCCAAATGTATGGCATGCCAGACTTGGCCACACTTCTGTACTGAAAATGAAAAAGATTAATGAATTGAAGTCTATTTTTCATTCGAAACATGATATGTCTTCTTGTTCTGTATGTCCATTGGCTAAGCAAACCCGATTGCCTTTTCTTGACAATCACACCAAAGCTACTTCTACTTTTGCCTTGATTCACATTGATTTTTGGGGATCTTATAGAGTGTCAACTCATAGTGGTCATCATTTTTTTCCTCACTATTGTGGATGACTTTACCAGAATGACTTGGATACTCAAAACCAAACATGATACTTCCACTACATTGCAATCCTTCTTCACTTTAGTCCGAACTCAATTTGCTGCCACCGTTAAAACTGTGAGAAGTGACAATGGTAGTGAACTCTTTAACTCTGAGTGTCATTCTCTTTTTACGTCTCTCGGTATCATTCACCAAAGTTTCTGTATAGGTACTCCCCAACAAAATGGGGTTGCAAAGCACAAATATAGACACTTACTTGAAACTGCTAGAGCATTAAAATTTCATGCCAATTTGCCATCTAAATTTTGGGGGGAGAGTGTTTTAGCAGCTTGTTGCATCATCAATAGATTACCTTTTTCTGTTTTATTTTAGAAATCTCCTTATGAAGTACTCCATAAAAAACCACCTCAATTAAATCACCTCAAAATTTTTGGTTGCCTCTGCTATGTTACCGTCCCACATTGCCATGACAAATTTTCACTAAAGGCCATCCCTTCAGTTTTCCTTGTTTATTCACCTGTTCAAAAGGGTTATCTTCTATTCAGTTTAGTCTCTAAAACATTTTTTGTCAACAGAGATGTTGTCTTTCATGAACATATCTTTCCTTTTAAGCTTTCTGTACAAGATCAACCAATGTTCCCTGTTAATGTCACTAATTTTGATCAATTCGAGGATCTTGATTTTTTAAACCTTCATCCTCATCCCACCATCCCTGTTACGTTGCCCTCTTCACCAAAACCTTTACCTTTCATCCTTGATGACAATAATTTTCCTCCTTTATCACCTCAACCTTTACGACGATCCACTAGATCAACTGCTCCACCAACCTAGCTCAAAGATTATATATGCACCAATCAATCCCCTTCGTCTTCTTCACTTGCAATCACTAAAGGTCAGTATCCTTTCAATATTTCTTATGCTCATTTACCACCTAAATCACAACACTTTGTAGCTTCTATCTCTAATATCATTGAACCTACTACCTATTCTGAGGCAATTAAACACAAGTGTTGGATAGAAGCTATGCAACAAGAAATCCAAGCTTTGGAAAGCAATGGAACATGGGAGGTGGTTTCTTTACCTTTTGGAAAATTTCCCATAGACTGCAAATGGGTTTATAAGGTGAAATATCATTCCAATGAGGAGGTGGAACGATTTAAGGCCAGATTGGTTTCCAAAGGGTATAATTAACGAGAGGGTATCGACTTTTATGACACTTTCTCTCCAGTGGCCAAGCACATTAATGTTAGAACAGTTATAGCTCTTGTTGCTATATTTCAATGGCCCTTATTCTAAATGGATGTCTATAATGCTTTTCTGCGGGGTGATTTACAAGAAGAAGTTTTCATGGATTTATCTCAGGGATTTGGCAACCAGGGAGAGAATAGGGTATGTAGGTTACTCAAATCCCTATATGGCTTGAAGCAGGCATCACGGTAATGGAATTTGAAGTTGACTGAGGCCCTTGTTTATCATGGTTATGCTCAAAGTAAGTATGATTACTCTATGTTTACTAAGAGTGAAGGTTCTAAACAAGTCATTATGCTGATTTATGTTGATGATTTGCTCATAACTGGGAATGACAATGGCTTGATTGATGAATTAAAGGGCATATTGCATCAGAATTTCAAGATGAAGGATCTTGGAATTCTAAGATATTTTCTTGGGATTGAAGTCTCAAGATCAAATGAAGGTATAGTGTTAAGTCAGAGGAAGTGTGCACTTGAATTGATTCAGGATCTTGGATTAAGTGGAGCAAAGCCCGCATTCACTCCATTGGAACAAAATCTAAAGTTAACTACTACAGATTTTGATGACTCTTTACAATTGAAGCTTGATGATGAAGTTTTGATAGATGCTACTGTTTACTAGAGGTTGATTGGGAAACTTCTATATCTAACACATAGTAGACCAGATATAACTTATAGTGTGCAACACTTAAGTCAATTTATGCAGAAACCAAAAAAGTCTCATTATGAAGCTGCATTGAAAGTTGTTAGATATGTCAAAAAAAATCTAGGACAGGGAATTCTTCTCAGTTCATCAGAAAATCCAAGGTTAATTGCTTATTGTGACCCTGATTGGGCATCTTGCCTTATGTCAAGAAAATCTGCAACAAGATTTTGTGTTAAGTTTGGCAACTCTCTAATGTCCTGAAAATCTAAGAAACAAAGTACAATTTCAAGGTCTGCAGCAGAGGCTAAATACAGAAGTATGGCATCTACTGTAGTTGAGTTAAAATGGTTATTTGGACTAATTGCAGAACTAGGAATCAAAGGAAGTAAACCAGGTGTTCTTCATTGTGACAATCAAGCAGCAATACAAATCGCAGCAAATCCAGTTTATTATGAGAGGACTAAACATATTGAGATTGACTGTTACTTTGTGAAAGAGTATTCAGAATGGTTTTATGGAAACTAGATATATCTCAACAAAGGATCAGTTGGCAGATATTTTTACAAAGGGACTTGGCAATCAACAACATGATTACTGACTATCCAACTTGAGTGTGATTGACATATATCTAACATCCAACTTGAGGAGGAGTGTTGAGAATATTGAAATAATTAGCTTTTTGTTATTTGCTATTTTGTCATTTAGCTGAGTTTGTTATTTGGTTATGTAAAGAAACCTTGCTTTATATTCTGGAGACTCGATTGTATTGTTGGTGTGTGGGAATAAGAAAATCCTCCTCTCTTCTGTCTCTTCCATTTTCGTTGTTTTTGACATATTCTTTTCTTCAACCTTTACCTATGTTTCGGAGAATGACTACTTATTCTGGTCATTACAGCACGTAGAAGTTTTTTATTAAAGCTTATTTCACGTGGAACTGCTTTAACAGCCGTCTTATCTGATGCCATTGCTAAAGAGAGAATAGAGGACAAATTAAGTTGCAATTTAGTGTAGTTACACTTAACAAGTTCTGTTGTCTTCTAGGCCCAAAATGCTTGTATCCAGAACATCAAGAGAAAGCAAATGTTCAACATAAGCTTACTTGTCCATCAGTAATTTCTCAGGGGAAGTAAACATCTACATCGAGCTGGATTTCTTCACCAGAGGCTACAGGGATGCTTCTAATGAAATCGGAATTGGTTTACAAGAAATGGAATTTGTATTGTGATCAGTTTAGCCCTGATTAAATTATTAGCTTTTATCTCATTCTATTTACTGTTTTTCTTATCGTAAGTTCTTTTTTTTTTCCTCTTGAGGAACAAAAATGAAGGTAAGGAAGTCCCATTCTGACGATCAAAAGGAAGACAAGATAAGAAGTTTCATGAGTTTACAAATAGAATGGACTCTCCACTGTCTTTGATGCAAGCAATCATTGTGCAAGCCCTGAAACTGAAAGACAGTAATGCTACACTGTTTTTTGTAACAAATGCAAACGGAGAAGTTAGTTCAAGAAGGTACGATCAATCAATCTAAAAGCTCAAGCTGACGGTTGAAGCCCATGAATGAATCATATATTATTCTAAGAGTGTCCACGAGCCCTCAAACTAATCCTTGATTTGTTCACAATAAATCCTACAAAAAAAAAGTATCTGGAAGTCTATGTTGAGTCTTTCATCGGTTAAGACGTGACTAAATCTGTGTAAGAATGGTACAAGACAAGCCTGAAGCCTTAGGTTTGAGTTCTCTTTCACTCAAATTGATACGAGAAGTTCGCAGATTGATAATTAAACAAGAAATTGATACACCAAAGATAGAAAGATTAGAAGTATGATCAAGTTAGCACAAAACAAAACATAGTATGATTACAAGGAAAAGGAAAACAGAGTTGGATTCCGAGGCACTGAACTGAGCAAATAACTTGACATTTTTAGTCCTCCACATAACCTATGCAAGCTCGTTTGATCATCTTATTTAGGGATGGAAAACACTGTCTGCAAAATGGTTAAGATCAACAAGGTGGAGGCAACAATTAGTGAAACAATTGCCCATGGGGTGCCAAAATAGTTGCGCATGAACATAGCCCTCCATTT
>JAOQMQ010092192.1:0-16934 GCA_027563845.1 Erythroxylum subrotundum | reverse complement strand
AATTCTCTCTATACATTTCCATGACTAAACTCAACAAATACACTTAAAACACAACATGAACAATTATTAACATCAATCAAGACACATACATGAGCCTTGAACAAACATGAGCCAAACATCAATTCTAACTTCATTTATGCAATATTCATTACACAAAGCATAGAACTTACTTGATCAAGTCACTAAATCTTCAAAATCTTCAAGAAATCACCAAGACCTAGTTTTTTACCACCACCCACGAAGAACACCATTTCTAGGGTTAGAAATTTAACAATTTCTTTGATGGAAAAGAGAGTAAGGTGGCAAGGAAGTAGGAAAGAGATAACATTTAGGTTTTGAGTGATCAAAATTCAAGAAAAAGGAGAAGGGAGATGATGCACGAAGAAGAGAAGAGGAAATCTTCAAAACAAAGCTTCAATTCACAAGAAAGGGGGAGGGTATCGAAAATGAGAAGTGGGAGAGCTTAAAAGACTATACTTAAGAGTTAAGTAAATAAATACACGGCTAATATAATGCCACTTGTCGCTTACTCTAAAGATTCTTGCTAAAATAATCAATTTTAACCCAACTTTCAACAATTATACTTGTCCAATAATTCATATACCTATATGTCTAAAATTCAATGATATATGCAATCAATTCTACTACCACTGACCAATTGGTCTGTCCCTCGACATTTCTCCTAGTTCGAGTTTTTACCCCGAAAAATTTCAGAAAAATTTCTAAAATCCTCCAAAATTACAAAATCACTATTGACACTTTCCAAATAATTTTTCAAGAACAATAACCCAAAATCTACAAGATTCTCAACCCATTACAGTTATAACCAAATATACCGGGAATGTCAATATATGCAGGTACAAATATTTCATGTGCAACCAATTAAATTTTCACAATATGAATATATTCCATAATGCATGCAATTACAATTTCTATCTATCTCTCACAAAACACTCAAATTTACCAATTTACCCTTTTCCTAAGTTCTGGGATGCTACAAATATCACCCGGTTTCTCAGCTAGATCACATTCTTAACTAGCTACTAGCTCTATTTATAACCCGATTTCTTTCAAAAAGGGCCAATATAGTAGTTTTTTACTAAAAAAAATGCACACTTTTTGTAAATATTTTCTTGCCTACCTCATTTCTTTAGCTAGTCGTTCTTATGAAAAGATAATAACGATGCTACTAATTCGATTGACCTAAAATTATAAATGAATGTCCCAAATTCCTAGGGCGAACAAACTAGCATCACATCCTAATTAACATGCATATTTAACCAAAGAGACCTAGGACATTAATTTCACAAACTAATAAATCTTAGCAACCTAAAAGACTATGTTCAAAGCTAAACTAATTTCGTTAAGTCCTAGCCATCGACACATTCACATTAGTCACCTTGTTGAGTCTTTGATAGTCAATGCATATGCGCCATGTTCCATCCTTCTTTCTGACGAATAAAATCGGCGCTCCCTATGGTGACGAACTTGGCCTTATATACCCCTTCTCTAAAAGTTCTTCCAACTGTTCCTTAAGCTCCTTCAACTCAGCTAGAGCCATTCTATACGGTGGTATGGAAATGGGTGCAGTACCTGGAATCAGATCGATGGCAAACTCGATTTCCCTTGTTGGTGGCAAACGAGGTAAGTCTTCTGGAAACACGTTTGGAAATTCCCTCACAATCGAAAAATCTTCTAGCTTTCCTTCATTCACATCGGTGTCCACAACTTAATCCAAAAAGGCTTCACACCCCTTTCTCATCATCCTGTCAGCTAGCAAAGTCGAAATAATTCTTGGTGATGGTGTTCTTCTGTCCCCTCTAAAAGTCACCTTCTCACCCTTGCCAAGATCAAATTCTACCTCTTTGAGGCTACAATCTAACTTTGCATGATATTTCTCCGTGGTATCTATTCCAAGTATAACATCTAAGACCTTTAAATCTAAAGGCAATAAGTCCACTACCAATCTAACATCATCAATAAAGAGTTCACAATTTCCATATGCTTGAAATATTATCACCTTCTTCCTTAAAGAAATACTAACAATCAATGGACTATCCAATGGCACCAAATTAACACCATGTAATGTCATGCTTAAAGAAATAAAGGAATGTGTGGAGTCGGAATTAATCAATAAATATACTTCTGAATTAAATAACTAAGTCATACCCGTAATAACTTCAGGTGCGGCTATAGCTTCATCTCTGGTCATGGCAAATACCCTTGCCTGTGCCTAACCCTTGGCCTTCCTGGACAAATAACCTTCCTTGCCGCTCCAGAACTTCCCACCTCAGTGGCTGGCCTGGTTCCTACTATTTCAGCGCTCTTTGGGGCTTGCAACTACGACCCATCTTGCCTTGGTGCTTGGGGACATTCCCTAACCATGTGTCCCTTCTCCCCGCATCAAAAACATGCTTCAAGTAACTTGAAGCACTCTCCTCTGTGAAACTTCCCATAATGTTCACATTGGGGGTTCATGTACCCACTCCTCTCTATCCTTCTATTGCCTCCTATAGTTGAGGATTGCACTGAAGCTGCCTTTGCTTGCTTGTTCTTAGCAGAGCCACTACTTCCCACTTCATTCTGTGTGTGAAAATTCTTTATACTCCTCTCAGGCATTGGGGCATTTATTCCCTTCTTGGAAGACTGTTCCCAATTCTTCCTCTGCCTATTCACTTCATAATTTACGTTCACCAGTTTTTCAGCTTAGAGTGCAGTATCTATCAACAGCTGGTAGTCACAAAAGTTGTGGATCAATACTTTCTCCTTAACCCCCAAATGAAGTCCTCCCTCAAACTTATGGCACTTATCCTCCTCATTCGCAACAATATTGGCCACATACCGTGAAAGCTGAGTGAACTTTAGCTCATATTCACTCACACTCATATCCCTCTGTGTGAGATTTAGCAATTCTCTGGCCTTCTCTTGAACATAGAATCTTGAGAAGTACTTCTTCCTAAAAACTTCCAAAATGTTTCTCCATGACAATACTGACGGTATGACCTGACTATGGGGCACTGATTCCCACCAATGGAGTGCGTTCCCTTGTAGCAAGCTAACTGCATAATCCAGTTTCTCCTTATCGGTGCACTTCATCTGAAACAAGACTCTCTCTTTCCTTCTCAACCATACTTCAGCCTCTTCAGGATTCGTAGTTTCATTAAAGTCTACAGCCCCATACTTATGGAGCTTATCATATTGTCTGCTCCTCTCTACTAGAGCTTGCACTGGAACTTGTGGCACTTGGCCCATAGCATACGTGAAAGCTTGAGCAAAGGCTTGAAAGAAACGTGGATCTATGGGGTTTACTTGGGGGCATAGGAGGAGGAGGGGGCACTTCATGTTGCACACTAGGTGCCTCAAAATCATGAGCAGAGTGTGTCCCCGCGTCTTGCGAGATATAAGATTCATCCATACTTCCTCGGCAAGAGCGAGCTCCGCAAGTTCTCTTTCGAGGCGGCATAATCACTCCTTCAATTTAAAACCATTTACAAATCTTTAGTTCATGCTTCATTTAAAACACTTTCAAATCATGCGAAACAATTCAATCATGTAAAACAATTTCAAATCATGTGAAACAATACAAAAACAAAGCATGTTGTTCATTTAAAACAATACATGTTCATTTCGTATTTTAAAACTACCCATTTCATGCCAAGGATACTCCTAAACCTAGACTCTCTGATATTATAAGATGTTGGGCCTGGGTCTCATTACTTATCCCAAGACGACCACTTGAGGCGGTCGGGTGAAGGTCATACGAGAGGAAAGTTAAAAACATTCAATTTGAAATGAAAAGTTCGACGTCAGCAAAGGTGGGTTCGCTACGGTAAAGTAATGTTTTGCCATGGTCAAATAGTGGAAGTATTTTCGAGGACCATTCGGGGCAAGTTCGCCGTGGCCAATGTTTAACTTCGCTGCAGAGAAGTTTCAAGGTTGAGTGAATGGATCCTTCGGGACAAATACGCCGCTGGCGAAGACCCCAGATCAATCCCAAGTACCTTTCGGGACAAATATGCCCAGGAGAAAGGTTGGTTTCACTGCGACGAGGGTACCAAAATCAAACCAAATACCCTTCAGGAAAGGTTTGTCGCGACCAAAGTTTGGCTTCGCTGCGATGAAACCTTTGATTCCAGACAACCAAACCCAACTATCCGATCTTAACATTTTGCACATACAATTCCACAACCCTTAGCCACTCAACCAAAAGATAAATATAAACATATACAAAAGAAACTTCTTCAAATCTTAGTCTCTTGAGAAAAAAATGTGAAACTTGGAAAATCATGAGCTAAAACACAAATACATTTCAAACATAAGAGTTTTACAAAGCTTTAATGGGCATTTCAAGCCACCATACAACATTGGTCTCATAACCTAAAAATACAAAAATTACATGAACGAGTAAAACTTGAAATGCGGCTAAAGCCTTATGTTTTCCCAAAAACTAACTTAAAATACAAAATATGCAGAATTGGAGTGATGCCTTGACTCTGGACTCTCGACTCAATCTCTTGCTCGTCACCTGTAGATGGGGAGAATGGAGGTGAGCTTAAAAGCTCGTGGGTAACAAGTTTATAATGGAGTAACAAGCAAAAACCATTGAAAGTATTCATTGATTCCATATAACACATATTTCCCAAATTCTCAACTTGTCAAACAATTCATAAACAATATAAATCATGTATTCATCAAACTTGACAACAATTTATAAACACATAAGCATTCAAAATGGTTTGGGTAGGTCTATGAGGGAGTTATTTCGAATCTCCATTAATAACAGAACAGATTATCACAAACCCACATGATGGTTTTGCGTAGTTCGTAAACATAAGGGAGTCCGTGAAGGAGCTCTATGTTACTAGCGGGCAGGCGGGAGAAGCCTTTAACATGGTCAACGTGCATGTGGCATAATAGAATGGACCACCACTAACCCACACAAACATGAATTTCAAGACTTTCAAACATATTGCCCAAAAGGCACATTTCGGAAACATGATTTCCATAAGCATGATATATTTTAAAATACTATTTCCATCTTCATTTCATAATTCATCAACAAAATTCATGTACCACACATGTAGCAATTCTTAAAGCATTTAAGGAGCAATAAATGCATCATTTATGAAGCGATTTAAAATCATTTAACTCTATTGATTTGAAAAAAAACATTTGTGGCTCATTAACTCAACTATAAACATGTAACCCACCTTGGATTCCTTATTTTAAAACTTGCTCAAAGATATCTCTCCTCTTGCCCTTTTTGATTCCCTTTAACATTGGCAAAATTCTCATTCAATAGGAGTACAAATTGAGAACCCATACAAAGCATATTCACTAAAATTGATTATAGAATACTTAAACCCATGCATTTTCTAAGCTTCATGAATTAAAAACCTTCCAAAAATCCAAGGGATTAAAAATGAACTTACCTTTAATCTTCACCAAATAAAGAGATTATTGGCTCAAGTGGAAGCTCTTCTCTTCCTCTTTCTTTCTTTGTTCTTGAACAACCTCAAAATCACTTTTAAAAACTAAGAAAGGATGAAACCCTCTCTCCTTTCTTTCTTCTCTCTCTCTTCTCCACGATTTTCTCTTCTTTCCCACGTTTTCTCTCTTCTTCATTTAATCAAGACTACATTTTTCTTTGCCCTTCCAATTATACCCCTCTTCATTTAATGAAATATCCATTAGCTTCTTTAGTCCATTAACTACCATCCTTCTAACATTAATTCTAACATTTCTATTTAAAAATTCTAATTTCTATTTATGCTCACTAATTTAATGACTAAATTCTAAGAAAATAAAATAAATCAGTAAATAAATAAAATAAAATAAAAAATTTGGGGTCCAACAAATTTTGTAAGCCTTAGTATAACCAATATAGAAGTTAAATTAACCTGAAATGAAGTAACCTTAAAGGACATGAAATTTGGAAAATTTCAGGTGTTAATGATGTCTCTAAGCTTGTAAAATTCATGAAGTATCGAAGGTAGTAAAGTTACACATGTTAGTGATGTTGATGACAAATTCTGGAATTTTAATTTCAACCTTGTGTACATGTTGAACCAGCTGATAAATTTCACCCTAAATTGGTATATCTGGACTTGATTAAGGCTAGGAATGAGCCTAGATTAGTGCTTGGTTAATTGGTTAAGAGCTTTATAAGTTTATGTAGTTAATTGATGTCATAATCTAAAGAATGGACTGTTTTGATGTGATTAAGTTCAAATCTGGAAATTATGGTTTGTTAAAGGAATAAATGAGTTCTTTTAATGCAAACATTATCTTAAGTACATGAGTAATGTGTATAAGGTATGGATGAATGAGCATTGAAGAACATGGGGGTATTTATGAATGAGAATTGGGTAAATGTTTTAATATATATTGCTGGAAAAAGTTTGGTGAATGTATAAGTCTAGCTTGCTGAAATACCAAATTTCAAGTAACAATTGTGTGTATGTTATAAGAGGCTTTTGAACATGAAAATGTTCAAGGATAAGTGTAAAGTATGGTTGATGAATTTGGAGTAAATCAAGCTAACTTAAAGGTACAAAACTGATTGTAAAATGGTAGGATACAAAATATGATGTTTGAATAGTCAAGATTTATGAATAGTTACATACCTGGAAAGGTCAATTGAGCATGTATTAAAGATGACACATATATATGTGCATGATTGAATATTTATATGACTGATCAACTTAATAATGTGTGAACTATATGTGTGTATTACATGACTAAAGAAGCACAAATTGATCATTAGCATCCAGACATTGCCGAGTCATCAAGGCAATAGCTTATCTGGAGCGTATTATGAGTTAACCTACATGTTTTCTCACTATGACTGAATTGGTCAATTAACTTTTAGATATTGAACTGTTATTGATATGATTGTGATAATTCCGGACATTGATGGTCCGAGAAGTTTGATATTTGGGATTGTATTGGAAGTGCTTCATAATTGTATGTGAATATGGAAAATGTGTACTGAACTGAATATTGAATGCCGGACTCAGATCCGATGAATGTGAGAAATGACTGTGCACATTGAATGAAATTTATTGATAGAATATTATGTGAATTGATGCATTCCATAAAATTGTTATGCATGATCAGATAAAGGAGTTGTGATCAAAGTGACCAGTGTGAAAGAGAGCTTAAAGCTCATAAATGTGCACAAAGAGCTACATGCTCAGTTATTAATGAGCTCGATATCTACAATGGGTACGGGACAGAATATGAAATGAGCTTGGTATCCAAAATAGATATGGGAAAGTAAATAGGCGCTCGGTCACAACAAAGTAAAAATGAAAGTGGAGTCACGTGTGCATTTGCATATATATATATATATATATATATATATATAATTACTGAATTGTGTTGATATAGTGATATGTAATGTTTGTGTACATGTTGATGATATGAATGATTGAGATAAATGATTAGACTATTTTGAAATAATTATATTAAATGTTTGTAGTTCATGATGTATTGTTGAGATATGATGTATATTGTGATCTGGTATTCAATATTGAATGATTTGATACATCTGCTGAATTGGGAAATACACTTATGATATTTGTGTTCTAACTTGAGTGAGCACATCGATGATGGTTCACTCACTAAGTTCACAAACCAATTAAAATTGCAACATTGATTTTCAAGTGCAAGGGAGACCTAGCTTCTAAGGTGATATAATAGAAGTCTAGAACTATAAATTTTGCTCAAAGGTCTGGTTAGTTGATACCTACGGAGTCTAGATAGAATACTTTTGTGTAGCTTCTCCTTTCATGTTGAACTTTTTATACAGAACTTTAAACTCCCAAATGTTATGTTACGTATAAACATGGATTATGAAATGTAATGACAATGTAAGTAAGTTTCATTTTGTGAATGAAATGAGGAGTTGTGATTTTTGGAAATACTAACGTTTTGTATGATGCTATAATAAGTTGATGTGATTGCTCTAACATGCCATTTTCATAAGGTATGTTATTGAATATCCTCTGGATGTTCGAGCATATGCTCTATAGTAGTGGTGTATTACATAAAGGTTGTTAGATTGTTAGAGGGACTATAGTTGGATTAGGAGATGATGGAGAAAATAAGGGTGGTAAGGCAATGTTTGAAGGTAGCTTAGGATCGACAAAAGAAATATGTCGATCAACATCGTCAGGAGATGAATTACAATGTTAGAGATATGGTATTTCTTTAGGTATCACCTTGGAGAGGAATTCTGAGGTTTGATAGGAGAGGGAAGTAGAGTCTGAGATATATTGGACCATATGAAATTGTATCATAATTGTGGTTGTTATCTTACATATTAGCATTACCGCCAAAGTTATCACATATTCATTAAGTGTTCTATGTGTCGATGTTGAGATGCTACCGATCGGATCCTAGTCATGTTATATCGAGGCCTAAGATCGAAGTTACAAATGACATGACTTATAAGGAGGAGCCAATAGAGATATTAGATAGAAAAATTAGGAAATTAAGGAGACAGGAGATTCCGATGGTGCGGGTTTTATGGATTCATCATTGGTCTCTAAGAGAGGCGACTTGGGAGGTAAAGGATGAAGTTCGAAATCAATATCCTCATTTGTTTGGATCCTCAGGTGCATAATTTAATTTCAAGGACAAATTTCTTTTAAGGGGGAGAATTGTAAATCCCACAAAGAAATAAAACCAACCTAACGGCCCAGCCTATAAAACCATTAAAATGAGGAGAATATAGAGAAGTCATCAGTTGGAGAAAAAAGAGAAAAGCACCAATGAAGCCTTCTTCTTCTTCACTTTTGTCTTAACTATTCCAGCTGGTATGTGTATTAATGTACCATTCTTCTCCTGCATATGACACTTCTCTTATATGTTCTCTCATTTTGGTTGTTTTGCAGCAAATTGTGAGGAAATTGTGGAGGTTAATAACCCCAAAATCCCTTAACACTTAGGTGAAATTTCAACAGCATTTTATGTCCTTTTTGTGATTTTTGATCATCCTACACTAGTTTATAGTTGGATTGCACGTTTGGTTGTTTGGGAAAATAATTGAACTCATAGAAAGGGATAAAAATGGAGAAAATTGTGGCTGGAAAATGAGAAAATAAGAGGGGAAAGGAGAAGAAGAGAGGGTGAAGAAGATGATATTTTTGGAAAAAATTAAGTTACATTAGGAGGCAAAATAGGAAATGCAAATAGTGAAGGGTAAATTTGGAATTTACTTTCAAGAAGGGCATTTTTGGTATTAATTGAAATAAGTGAGGGTAAAATAGGACTTTCAATTAATTAAGGGTATTTTAGTAATTATGGTGATTAGGTTAGTAAGGATATCATTTTTATAATTAAGAATAAAGAGGAAAAGGAAATAATGTTGAATTATTAAGTGTAATTGGAATAGAAATTTTCTTAAATTAGTGTAACAAAATTTTGTAATTTCTAGGTTCGAGGATCCAATTAGGGAGTAATTTTGATTATCAATTAGTTGAGTCCAAAACTGAGGTAAGGAAAACCTTAGACTGTATTTTCAAAATCATATTTTTGGTATTTATAAGTTATTATACAATTAGTCATTAATTAAATTAATGATTAACAGTTACAGACATGAATTATGTTTATTTTATTCACAAAAAATGTACAAAGTATAAGGTGTCTTGCTTTTATGTTTCATATGAGGTATATTGTTTGTTAATTAAAAAAATGTATTAATTAAGTAGAGACCGAATGATAATAGGTTGTGAATAAATGTTGTAAATTGTGAATATGTGGCTTGCCTAGGATAGGCTACATTTGATGGTCATACATTGATGGGTTGTTCAGAAATGGGTGAACGATGGCTAAATACCTATCTATGAAGCAGGTACGGGGGCATCCTAAATCCCGAGGATGTCCTGTGCTGATGGTTAGGTTTTGGGATATCCTGTGCCAATGGCTAGGAACTAGAGTAGTACTGGGATACCAAGTTGGACTGAGAAATTAGGTACCCTATGTCGATATTTATACATCTAATTATGTTTCCCCTTGATGAGAGTTTATGATGAGTAGAGGTGAGCCAGCAGACCATTGGATGTAAGCCCATTGGGTTAAATAGGGTATTCAAAATAGTTAATTATGAGATAAAGCATAAATGGCATTAATAAATTAATATTTGTGTTAATTATTGTTTGGTAAAATTTTGAGGTGTTTGTTAATTGTTTATATTAGACTAAGTAATGTTGTGTATCTTTGTATTATATGAATTTTTAATCTATTGGCTAAGTTTAATATATGTATATATTGATTTATTTGATTTTAAGTGTATGGTTGGTTACCCTTATCGAGTAGGCAGCTCACCCCTTGCCACTATTTCTTTTAGGAGATCAAGAGATTTTCGATAACCCCAGTGCAAGGGACTAACAGAGTGAAGTTTAGGTGGGGTCAACAGATTACTTGAGTAAATTTATTTGAATGTATTTTTTTTACGTAACAGCTCAAGTAGTTGCATTATATAAAATACTTTCATACCTGACAAACATCTCTCTTTAGAACTAATGATGAATTTACCAATTAATGGTATGTTTTGGGAACTGTTTGGATAATTATGGTTTAAGAATTTTTGGAAATGACATAATAGGTGAGATTATAGGTTTAGAACTACAAATGAATGTTCAACTGGAATCTAAACATCATGCGATTGAGGGCAGTGGTTCTAAGAATTTTGTTAAACATTGACAACAACGTTGAATGGTTGAGGTTACAATAAAAAATTGAAATTTAGAGATAGAGGAAGAAATTATAATGTTTCTAAAAGGAGAAAGAATGGATAACCAAGAAGTGAAGAACCATAATTAGTTCTATAGAAATCCATAGGTCAAACATGAAGAAGTCAACAGATGAATAAAACACTACATTGGGGAAAAATGACTATCTAAAACTACTTATATGTGCCATATCATCTCCGTCATCTGTGTTAAAGTAATTTTAATTTTTCACTTTTGAATTTGTGGCTTGGACTTAAATCCAAATCCAATGTTCAAAACGAAAGTGAGTTTGAGATTAACGGTTTAGTCCTCGAGCACTTTAGAATTTAGTCCTCATACAATTTTTCTTTCACTTCTTTCAATCAAAAATTTCCTTCTCCTTACCTAGAAGATAATCAACTAAATATTAAGAATATAATAAAATTCATATAAAACATATGATAAACATCTCAAAGACCAATGTCTTTGTTCCATAGTAGCATTTAAGAAGGGTGTTCTCTAACGTCTGTCATTTGCATGGTGTTCGTGCATTATAACATTTTCCATGCTCCTTCCTTTCTGCTTGATTCTCAGCTTTAAGCTACTTTTTTTTTCACTTCACCTTTTTTCTTTCTGTTTAACTACTAAACATTTCCATTAACCTCTGGACAATATGTTTCTCCTATATTTCCCATCTTTAACCAACATTTAGACTGCTCAACCTTTGTCCTCATCTATTGTACAAACAAATCAACCCTAAGCTTCTCCTTCTGATGTGGCTTAACTCCCTAAGCCTATCAAAAAAAAAACTTAGGTTCAAGTTGTTGGAGACTATATACCTTATATTAAAATAAACTATTTTTTGCCTAGTAGAAGTGAGGACCATCCAATTATATCCCGTTGTTTGGGGGTTCTGAAGGTCAAGGCTTATAAATGGGGTTTAACATTGATTAAATGTTTCCTTAATAGAAGAGTGGCTTATTTAGTGATGAAATAGTGGGTTTTGGCTAATTGGAAGCGACATGGTTTGTAAGATATACCGGGAATAGTGATGACACGTTTTTCTTCAAATTCTCTTATAAAGAAGCTGCAAAGAAAATCCTAGAAGCAGGCTCTTGGAATGTGTATAACAAACCACTTTTGCTTCAAGCTTTGTGTCTAGGGATGAATATGGAGGAGATCAAATAAGAAAATATTCCCATATGGTTATGCATAGATGGATTTCCACTAGAGTATTAGACTACCATTGGATTAAGCTACCTGGAAAGCTTCATTGGCAAGCCCATCTGTATAGACCAAGCAACTGTAGAGACAACTAGGAACAATTTTGCAAGTTTCTATGTCCTGGTAAGCTAATATATAATTTACCTAAAACAGTACCAATTTTTCAACTCAATGAGCAGTATGATGCCATGGAAGCCACTTCAAAACTTACTTATGCATTGAAATTGAAGTTATTAGACCCTAAAAAGATGTGGCAATCAATTGGAAGAAGTTTCAAAACATGACTTTATCAGGAGCTGGTTGAACTAGAAGAGCTAAAAGAATAAAAAAAAAGCTTGACAACAATTATGTGATAATTAATGAAATGCAAATTTGGCCTCAAGGAAATAAGCAATGGGAGTGAGAAAGAAATTCACAACAATTTTTATAAGGGGTCATTATTTGAAAAAGCTAGAGAAATCAGTGGGAAAGATAACGTGATTCATCCAGATAGCTCCACTCCCTTAGCAAAGAGGCATGGTAAGCAGAATGCTGAAATAAGGTCTGAAGAAGGTCTAATGGCATCCACTAATGAGTAAAACAACAATGAATTTAAAACTATTTTGAAGAGAAGATATAGCAGGAAGAAGAAATCGTTTGCTTCCAAACCTAAGCAACAAAGGTTATAGATTGGAATGTAAGAGAAGATAATGCTCCCACACACAAAAAATTGCCTAAAGACTACATAAATGAGAATAAGTTGGATATTATTGGCACTAAGGAATTTAGAATCGAGCAGGATAATTTTAACTTAATTTGGTTTTTGCACTCTCACTAAAAGGAGGTTACTAACCATTCACACCATCCAAATGGGAGAATTTTGATTTATTACAATAGTCAATCACTGGAGGTTTTTATAATTTGCATCACAGACCAGGTCATTCACATTAAGGTTATAAACAAATTCACTAGGAATTCTTGTTCTATTTTTGTCATATATGCTCAAAATAATGGCTATTAGAGGGCACATTTATAAAGCAAACTCAGAGACGTAATAACTAATATACAAATTCCATGGTTATTAAATGGAGATTTTAATTCCATCACTATACCTAAAGAAGCTGAAAGGGACAGATCTTTTAAGCAGTCTTGCCCTGAATTAAGATAATGCCTAATAGACATTCAAGTTACTAACATTCTACATGGAGGCAACTTTTTCACCTACAATAATTATCAAAATGGTGTTAGTTTCATCAGGAAAAATTTTGATCATAGTGTTGCCAATTTGGAATGTTTTCAAACCTTCCCTAATTGATGTACTTTATTCCCTGTACCCAATTTATCTTAGCATTCTCCCATTATCACTTAAGTTGAATATGTCAGTATCAAAGTGCGATGCAGGTTTACTAATTTTTTGACAAACTTAGTAGGTTTTGATAAAGCTATATGGAAGGAAATATGTTAAGAAAATGAAGATCATTTAGGATTATCTTAAACAGTTGCATAGGGAAAACATAATGAATACTCACCACTTACTACATACTACTAAGATAGCTTTCAATTCAGTATAAGTTTAATTGAACTCCAATCCTACATCCATAATTCTTCAAGAACATGAGAAGCAAGCAATATTTAACCTCTCTAAGGCCTTAACCTATGATTAATCCTTAATGAAATAGAGATCTAAATTTACATGGCTCAAGGGTGGAGACAGGACTTCCTCTTTTTTTTTTTCACAAAATTATGGTGTCAAGGAAAAGCCTAAATAGAATTACCAATATAGAAGAGGATAATCTCTTAATTTCTAACTAGAAACAATTACTTAAGGAAGCTAATAAGCATTTCTCAAATTTATGAATGCTCCTACTACTGCTCATTTCTCCATTAATTTCATTGAAGTTATAATGAATGAGTGTCTATCTTTACAGGAGGCTAAAATTTTGTCTAAACTAGTCATAATTTAGGATATTAAAGATGTGGTGAGATCCCTCAAGCCTCTAAGGGCTCCAAGTTTGAATGGCTTCAACATCCACTTCTTTATCCAAACCTGACCACTCACTATGAAGATGGTCCTAAATGTAATTTTGAAAATTTTCAAAAATAGGTAATTGCTTAGTGAAATCAATAGAACCTTCATCACATCTCCTTACGTCTTCACCCTAGTCATGAATTTCTTCAACAAACTCCTTTAAAGAGTAGTTAAGAGAACCAAGTAATTCAGATTCCACTCCAGATGTACAAAGCTTGGCATCTCCAATCTAAGTTTTGCAGATGATTTGATCTTACTCTCTAATGCTGACAAAATTTCAGTTAACACTCTAATGACAACTTTGAAAATGTTCATTGCAATGTTTGGTTTTGAGGCTAATTGTGATAAGAGTGCCTTTTATTAAAAGGTTATGATGTTTTGTTTCATAATAGTTCGTAAATTATGTATATGGATAGGAGTTTGAACTCTGATCATATTGCAAACGATATATTAAGGCCTTACCTCAAAACAGTAAAGTGCATTATTTTGTTATTCTTAGATTTAGTTGATCAAATTGAGGGATTCTTAGGATTCAATTGTTTCACTAAAAGGTTATGATGTTTTGTCTTGTAATAGTTCATAAATTACGTATGCAGATAGGATTTTAAACTCCTATCACATTGCAAATGATATGTTAAGGCCTTTCCCTGAATGCTTAGAGTGCATCATTTTTTTTTTCATTTCTAAGTTTACTTAATCAATTTGATGTTAATATGATTGTTCAATGAGTTTGCTTTTGTTACAAGCTAGGCTGATGTAAACTCATAATGAAGAAACTCGCAAGTTTTTTAAGCATTCTTCTGTGAATTATGTGTTGTCACCGCGTTACCCCTACAACAAGCTTAATAATTCAAATATTTCCTCTCAAACTATTAACAATTAGGTTATCGATTTTGGTTGTGCAGAACATATGGCCTATGATTTAAATTTTTTAAATACTATAAAGCCTCATTATAGTACACCGATAAAACTACCAAATAGCGATAATGTTTGGATATCTCAAATCGAATCACATAAGATCACTAAGGATATAACATTAAAAGATATTTCATATGTTCCTTCCTTTAAATTCAATTTGTTATCTAGCAGTAAAATCTCTAAGGATCTTAATTGTACTGTTAAGTTCTTTTCTAACTATTACATATTTCAGGACCTACAAACGAAGAAAGTGACTGACACAGGGAAAGAACATAAAGGACTCTATCATCTTGACAATAAAATTGCCATTTTCACTTCTTTTACCTCAAATTCTCATGATGTGGATCTGTGGCATTAGCAACTTGGTCATCCAAGTACCAATATTTCATCAAATTTTGTTAAATTAGGATCTAGCATTACATTTTCAAATAATTATTCTTGTACTATATGTCATTTATCTAAACACACTCATTTACCTTTTAATCATAGTGCTACTAAATTTAATGTTGTTTTGATTTAATTCATGTTTATGTCTGGGGATCATACAATACTCCATCTATTCTTGGTGTACATTATTTCTTAACTATTGTAGATGATTATTCTCACATTACATAGATATATTTAATGCAACAAAAATCTCATACTTGCTTTTACATTCAAAATTTTTTCATTATGATTAAAAAGCAATTCAATTTTTCTATTAAAAGAATTCACTTTGATATTATCAATGATTTTTTTAACCTCTATTGGTGTTATACATTAGCATAGTTGTATCTATACACCTTAGCAAAACAATGTAGTTAAGCGCAAGCATCATCATTTACTCAATATTGTCCATGCACTTCATTTTCAAGCAAATCTACCGATTACTACAGTTTATTTAATCAATCGAACTCCATCCATAGTACTTAATAGTAAAACTCTTTCCAAATTATTGTTTAACAAATTACCTGCACATACACATTTGAGCATTTTTTCTTGTTTATGTTTGGACATAATGCTCATATCCAACATATCCAATCCCTCTTGCCGATCCGCCTTCCAATCATTCAAAAGGAAACTTGAGTCTGTTTGGGAGAAGGAATTCTATAAAAATTTTGGAGTTCTCTATGTAAACACCATGTAAACCTCTCCAATATGTTCCCTTATTACCAATTCCTTTGTCTCTGTCCATTACTTTTGTTCACCATTTTTTAAGTTCAGGATCCACAAGTCATTTTGACTTCAATTAGCTGGGTATTGGCCTGATATGTAGTGCAACCAGATTACTTATTTTTTTCTCAATTTTAGTAAGTTTGACAAGTTATACATTGACCTCTAGGCTTTCAGACAAATGATGTGTCTGTTCCACGCTTTTAAAAATGAATTTATGAATAGATGGAGTATGTTAATGTTACAGTTTCTATATATCCCTTCTATAACGTGAAAAGCATCCTTTAGAAAAATGGAAGGGACTTACTAGATGGACTCAACTTAAATCATTGTTCTCTTATGTTTAGATTTTGCTTTCAACAAAACTGCTCTATTTATGTTTATGTTGGTCTGACTGGCCTTTTGGGATATTTACTACAGTCTTTGGTACCACTTGGCAGTGTAGAGGAGTTATTGGCAACATACGACTCGATGTGCAGAGAGCTTCCTCCTTCGGTGACAATATGGAAATAGGGTTCGACCAGAAGTGCAGAAACTTGGAATAGAAGAGCAGATATGGTGGCAGTTTTTGGTCTATTGGTCCTAGTAGTCACCAGTGGTGAAGGGTTTTGCACCAGTGGGGTATATTGCCATTGTTTCACTAAATGAAGCCATACCTCAGTCCAACTTACAGTAATGACATTTCCAATTTTTTCTTTAAAACATAATCCTTGTGAATTATTGTTGAAGGCATTTTTATCATTAGAATTAATGGCATTTTCCCTTAATTTCTGGATTAATTATTGGGTTTTACATATATTTTGTTGGGTCCCGATCTCGGAATCGGACCCCAATCGGAAACATAAGGCGAAACGTATTGAATTAAACGAAACGAATCGAAAAATCGGATAAACAAAGGCGGAAAACAAAATCGA